>LPNX010611249.1:0-20535 GCA_001517045.1 Pseudotsuga menziesii | reverse complement strand
GCCCAAAATACCCCAAAATTTTGGGATGTCTCTACACATCCCCAATGTGCGTTTCCCCGCTCCCATGCTCCCGCTTCCCGGAAACTTGGTGGAACACTGAATAAAACATTTTTTCGCTAATATCAATAAACATGTGGAACCCAGCTTGAATTAAGATTGTTTTTTTTCAAGAATGCTACATATAAAACACCTTCAACGTTGGCCAACAACTTCATTTCAAAAGGTCAATGCACACTAGGGTTTGAACCTGGATCATTATCATGGCGATACCCTGTATCAACTACTAGACCACAGCCCAATGTTATTACAGTTGCTTTTAATGCATTAAGAAGCTCAAAACTGAGATAATTTATTATTTATACGAATATGCATTGATAAATTATAAGTATAGATTTAAATTATAATATCATAAATGATAACAGCAAAGGAATAATATAGATAATACTACAAGGTAGTAAAACATTTCCATAAAACACGTCCATGTGTATTGCCAATGGATATGTTTGGTTATGGATTATAACTCACTAAGAAGAACTGTTGAACTGGGAAAATGTTATAGGAGGTTTGTGCAAACATTTTTACGTGGTTCCACAGAGAAAACCCAGTTCAGGAGGGTTTCCAGTGACTAAAGGCCATAAGATATGTGCACCCCACTTCTTGGGCTTCTTTAAAGTTTACAGCTATTCATGGCTTTAATATGTATGATAAGCATTGAACTCTTTCCTGGTATTGCCAATGGATATGTTTGGTTATAGATTATAACACACTAAGAAAAACTGTTGAACTGGCAAAATGTTATAGGAGGTTTGTGCAAATATTTTTAGGTGATTTCACAGAGAAAACCCAGTTCAGGAGGGTTTCCAGTGACTAAAGGCCATAAGATATGTGCGCCCCACTCCTTGGGATTCTTAAAAGTTTAGTGCAGCTATTCATGCCTTTAATATGTATGATAAGCAAAATCTGATTGTAATTTGAGAATAGCAGGGAACTTTACAAGTTTACCCCTTGCATTCTTCCCAAATTTACTTCTGATTTTCTAAGTTGTAAAGTCTTCTACTTGGTTTTTCTTAATTATATTATAATGTCCTATGGGGCATTATCTTTCACCCTCGTGGAATAATGCAGGCAATTTCTTATAGCAATCAATTTATAGACAAATGAGCTCAGACCAATCCACAAATATATATAGCAGAACATAGAATTTTGTGTGGCCTTCCTTACCTGAGCATTGCGAAGGTTTCAGATGACCTTACGTAATGTGATCTTTCATTCGCTATGCTCAAGACCCCTATAATTACCTCCGTTACAAGGGTTGGGATAAACACCCTTTCTAACTCAGGTAAGACTTTCAGAACCAGCAGAGGCCTGGTCAAGGCAGGAAAGTCCCAAATTTCAAAGAAACAGCAGGAAACAGGAGAAACGCTGACAAACCAGGAAACAACAAAAAAAGGGAAGGAATCTTCTATTTGAAAAATAGAATATATGCTGTTCACATGAAACTAAGAAATTTTTCAAATTCAATCAGACAAAGAGCAGTAGCACACAAGTCTATAACTTGAATCTCAATGCATAAATGAAAATATTTCCGTTCACTAATTAAAATTTGAAATTTCATAGCCCATGTTCAATTAAAAAAAATATCAAAATCCCTAACGGCCTTAATAATAAATGGCAAAATTTTAAAATTTAAATTATAATGAAGCAAGAGATATGTGCTCAATTGTCAAGTGCTTCACTTCTATCGAGTGGTGCATTAAAATCAAGATCATCATCATCCAGTGGCAATAACCCATGCATTTCCTCCTCTATTGGCAAGCGAACAACATCAAACACTTCATCTATGTTTGCAATCCCCTCATCAATATCAACAATTTGTTGTTCATCTTCTACATGGACACCCCAGAAAGTTATTGGTCCAACTTCCTGCAAATAATTTGGTCAGTCGTGTAACCTATTCCTCCCAAGGGAACGAAGGAATATGCTTGACTTTCATTCAAATGCTGAGGGGATTGCACCTTATTGGCAACTTCTAAATACTTGGAGCTCAATCTCAATGTATCATTCACCAAACAATTGGGTCAGTTTGGGCTATTCTTGCACTATCCTCCCATGTCGACTTTGATCCAAACTAGTTCCTCGACAAAACAAAGGAAAATTGTCTTTTAGGAAAATTGACCTCTCCAAGAGGATACAATTTTCTACAAAGCTTCCAAGAATCTTTCCTTTAGCTCCACATCATGAATATAAAAGACCTTACCAGCCTTATCTTCATACAAACGTACAATTCAAAACATAAGTTGCCATATGTAGTGGGGAGTTCAGTGTACACCACCTCTCCTGAAAGATACATTGATCTTGGAATAAAGCTCCCTTTGGATCTTTAGTGTCGAGACCCTTCATTTACCATTTCAACTGTTTCATAGACCTCTCCTAATGCAAGGGAATCAGCGTCTAAGTATCTATTTGCCTATAGGTGTGAAAGCCATTAAAGATTCTAGTTCCACCAACTATTTTCCATCAAGCACATACTCTTGGACCTTTGTGCTATCCTTCATCTTGTCTCAACTTCTCTCCCAAACATTAGAAACAACTATAGTGAATATCACTTCTTGGTATTCAATCATGTGTTCGTTTACAAAAAAGTAAGAAGCATACCTTATCTTTGTTGGCTTTGCAAATCTAATCATCCATATGGCTGGTGTATGGCAAGCAATGATTACAAATATGTATTTGCATAGACCTTTCAGTGATAATTTTTTCAACAACCTATTTAATTTTCCCTGTATCTTTCAATATTATTCAATACATGGATTATACATGAGGTCCAAAATAAATATAAAAAATGGCTCTGCTTTATCAACCCCAAGTAGGATTTTAGAGAAGATGTCCACACAGATACACGAAAGAGAATAGAATAGTGTAGAATTTTATTAAAACTCCCACAAGGCCAACTAGCCTATGGAACAGAGCCGCTTACAGCTCATGCAAAATTCCTTTTACAATTGAAAGAAAAGAAGAAAGAAATATGTAGTGTTATAACCTGTTTTGCATGGGTGTCCACTTGTGATCTTCATCACATTCTTCACCTGGGGGTTTGCAACTTGTTAGAAACCCTAGATAACATATTGGCATGGTTGACTCCCATCTGCCTTCCATGATTTCACTTTATTGACAGCAGGAAATTAAAATATCATGATGGCCTTCATCATTCCCTTTCTGGGAAACAAAGAGGCAGATTATAATTAATTTGATTGGCACAGTAAACAATTGAAGTCCGCCCAGATTGATGACATGTAGCTGCTAATTTCTGAATTATTTCAGATCTGAAGCATTTAAGATAACTCAGAACTATATTTCAGCTTGCAAAATGTGTAACCATGGCCTATTGTAGAAAGTTTCCATCAGTAAATGAGAACGCCATTAATTATTTTGGAGCCATGAAAGCTCTTAGGTTTAATTCACACTATTCTGGGGTGTTACTAAGATGGATCCTCCGCAGTCTGACTCCCAGCATCCTTACAAACATATAGCAGATTGCAGCCAGCATCGCTGTGCCTTATTTCCAACCAAGAAAGTGATGTGTCCAGGCATTTGAAAGATAAAGAGGGCTAACTTGTCCCTAATGGAATTCCTAGGGCCGACCTGTGATGATGTTGATCATAACTCTTTTATATACAGTTTGGGGATGTCTTTGTTTTTCATTCTGTGACAGACCTGCGCTTTTGAGGGGATGAAAGGGCCGAGCCTGTTCTCATTTTCAAGTTTTAAGACAGTGTTAGCAGAGATATGATCTGTCTTGTCCCTCTATGTTCCCAGTCTACAGAGCAGACTTTGAGACCTGGTACACCGATTTTGATGTTACTGCCAGCTTGCTAGCAGTCACCTAAGAGAATTTGCATGCCTGATGAAGATCACATGAGACCCAACCTCTCATTCTCTGTTAATGTTCTCCATATTTGTGGAATTTCTTGTACAGAACCTTATGTTTGATAACCTTTCATTATTTATATTGCACAGCTGATCCTGTAGCAATTTGCTATAGGATGATATTGACAGTCAGCTCCCTATTAACAGTGAAAGCTCAGCATTTGGACTAGCATTATCATGTGCAGGACAGAAGTCAGGCGGAAGGTATTTTTAGCCTACCCTATTGGCATTTTTGTTTGTAGTATGAGGACCGATCCACACTCAAGATCCCTGTAGGCCTGTTGCAGATTTCAGTATAGGTGTTGCCCGTTGTATTCTTTGTTTTGAAGATGAGCATTCCACTAGAACGGCTCCTACTTGTCATCCTATGAGCCATTTATGGAGGCCGTTGGTTTGGAGAGGCATATGTATGATTTCATACATGGATTCTTGTTCCTTTTATGGAGGATGTTCACTTGGAAGGGTTGTGAGAGAAAATTTCCACCAATATTTCATTGATTCTATGTAGGATTATACTATTATTGCTTATGTCATCTTCACAAGTGTTGCTTTATTAATACTTCATTGTTAGTTTTGTACCTAGGGAAGTGTTCCCCTAGTGGCTTTTGCCTTAGTCACTTAGAGAGGGGACATAAAGTGACCCTTGCATTAAATGACTTAAGTAAAAGCATTTAATTTGACTTTAGAGCATTAAAGTCACTTTTTAATAAATTTAAGTGGGCGAGTGAAATTAATATTTTAGAAATAAAATATGAGCATTTAATTTCAGCCCTTGATCTAATCTAATCTCCACCGTTGGATTAGACTCACCCTAGGGTTTTCTCAAAAAGGCATGGGAAAAGCATTTTGCCTCACTTTTGCAGATTGAAGTGAGAAGAGAGAGCTAAAAGAGAAAAGAGAGAAAGTTTCCATTTTTCCTGAGCAAGAGGAAAAATTTTGCAGCACACAAATCGAGGGAAAGGACAGCAGCAAAGAGGGCACGAAAATCGAGGTGAAAACAACATCATTTATTGCTGGTCCGTACAGTCCGTACAGTACGATTTTCGAGGCAGCGGTCACAATTTTCGAGAGAAAAAAAATTGGGCACGAATTTCGAGGTCCATACAGTCCATACGGTCCGTACAGTGGCACAGAAATCGAGGCAAAAAACAGAAAAATCAGAGTTTGATTTTTGCTGCTCAGCACGCAAATCGAGGCAAAAATTTATGTTCCAGGTTGAGATAAGTTGGTTTGATATTTTCTGTGTATTGCTGTAAATGATAAACTTCTCCTGAAAAATAAAAATACTCTCTCTGACTAGTTTTCCTCTAGTGGGTTTTTCCAGGGTCATTGGCCAAAAATCCTAGTATTCTGTGTGATTAAATGGCGTGCTGATTTTTATTTCCTGTGACTGAAAAGATTGTTTACAGCAGTGTTTTAAGTTTGAAAATTTTTGTTTATTTCCAACACTTTATTTTTCTGAGAATGTCATAAACAGTGATATAAATTTTACTTGAAACCGGTGGCTGAAAACTAGTGAAAAATATACATGGTATCAGAGTGGGTTGTGGCAGAAAATTAAATTTTAGCAGTGAAACAGTCATTTCCAAAATTCAGAAAAACCTTTGTGACAGTAGTACATTGTGTTGAAACTTGTTCTTTGAGAAAATGACTTCCATGGGGTTGGGAATTGAGGATAGGTTGGAAGGGGCAGAGAACTTTGTCTCATGAAAAGCCCAGATTTTACTTGTGCTAAGGGAGAATGAGTTGTGGGAGGAAGTAGTTAGAAACACTACAGCAAATCCCATTACTATTCATCCTTCTACTGATGCAGTATTACTTGCAGCCTTTAATAAAAAGGATATTAAAGCCATGAGGATAATCTTAGATGTTGTTAAAGACCATGTTATTCCTTACATTTCAGCGAAGGATCATGCGCATGAAATGTGGACTGCTTTGATCAGTTTGTTTGCTAGTACTAATGAAAACAGGAAGATGGTACTTAGAGAGAAGCCGAAGAACATCAAGATGGTCAAAGGAGAGGCATGTATGACTAATAAGAAGGATATTAAAGCCATGAGGATAATCTTAGATGTTGTTAAAGACCATGTTATTCCTTACATTTCAGCGAAGGATCATGCGCATGAAACGTGGACTGCTTTGACTGGTTTGTTTGCTAGTACTAATGAAAACAGGAAGATGGTACTTAGAGAGAAGCTGAAGAACGTCAAGATGGTCAAAGGAGAGGCATGTATGACTTATCTTACTAGGATCTCTCAGGTGAGAGATGAGCTTGCAGCTGTTGGGGTGGCCATTGATGCTCCTGAGTTAGTGCGGACAGCCCTGAATGGGGTGACTGCACCTTGGGCTGTATTTGTTTAGGGGTTGGTGGCCGGAGAGAACTTACCATCTTGGGACATAGTATGTGATGACTTTGTTTAGGAGGAGACTCGGAGGGGTTTCTTGCAGTGCAGTGGCTCTACTAGTAGAGGGGATGAGGAGGATGTGGCATTGACAGCGAAGGGGAAGAAGAAGATCAAGAAGGGTCCTAAGAAGGGTGGGGCCAAGCAGCAGTAGGATGGGCAGAAGAAGGATATGAGCACTGTGAAGTGCTTTGCATCTCACAAAATGGGACACTATGCTGCTACGTGTCCGAACAAGAAGAAGAAGAAGCAGCAGACAACTGCTTCAGCTAAGATCGATGATTTTGCAGCTAGATTTCAAAGTGAGTTTTCACTGTGCACTAGGCATATTGAGAGAGAGAGAGAGAGCATCCATTCTCACCAGTGCGGATGTTAACAGACAGAGGGAGTTTTCCTGTGTGACAGACCATTCTTATAATGCATCTACTTCCAGCACTTGGTACATAGATAGCGGAGCCTCGAGCCACATGGCAGGTGCTCGTGAGATGTTCTCCGAGCTTTCACAGGCAAATACAAATGTTCAGGTTGTGTTGGGAGATAACTTAGTAGTCAGTGCAGTTGGACATGGGACCATTACATTTCAGAGGGAGTCCATGAGTCCCATGGTATTGCAGGATGTATTGTATGTGCCTGGGCTGAAGAAAAACCTAGTGTCAGTTTCCATGATTGAGGATCAGGGTATTTGGGGTGTCTTTCATTGATGGACACGTGCATATGTTTCCCAAGACTGCAGGACCATCTGCTTCAGTTGCCATTGGAGCGAGATGTGGGAAACTATATAGGCTCTTGTTTCAGCCGCAGCATGCTTTAGCACATAGCAGCAGCAGTGAGTTGTGTGAGCTTTGGCATAGGAGGATGGCTCACTTGCATCATCCAGCCTTGGGGTTGTTGAGGCACATGGTGACAGATTTACCGGACTTCAGCACAGGGCAGAGTGATGTGTGCAGGGGGTGTGCTTTGGGAAAGTACACCAAGACTGCTTTTCTAAGTAATGATAGTGTTGCCGCCTTTCACACACCTGGGTCACATGGCAAAAATCTTCAAGCCACTCGATGTGTCCTTGGGGGCAAGTCTCGAGTCAAGGCTGTCACCTTGTTCTTGACTCCTTCGTTTAGGCTCAACTCCTAACGAAGCCAAGGGGGTTAGACCCTATTAAGTTACTAAGGCTAATTACTTAGTATGGGGATGTTAAACTGAATGAATTACTTAGGAGTTTGAAATTTAACCATAAACAACCATAGATGACAAGATACAAAATGAGCACACGAAAGCACAATGCTGAGACACAATATATATATATAGCAAGAAAATAACCTGTGCCTTAAAATGGAGTCAAAAGAAAATCAATGTACTTGCATGTGCTTGGAGTGAATGTTCTGCAATTGCCTCTTGGTACGTTTTAAGTTAATGTGAAATATGAGTTGATTAAAATTAGGCGAAGGGGTGGACTCCAGATATACCCGAGAGTACTTGGAGTATGTCCAAAACTAAACCTTCATGGCTACCCGCAAGGAATATGTGGGCTGAATGGAGTCTCTAGGGCTATTGTTCATAATGCACCCGTTAGGGTGTGACAGAGATCGGCGCCCCGAGGTAACTTTTCAGAAGTTCCCGCTTCTTTTGGGTATTTTGACACCGTAATGGTTTGATCTAGGTGTCGGATTTTCACCTGATGGTTTGTTAATTTGGGAGAGTGAATCCTAATTATACTAGTCACTCAAGTTCTTTTGATACAGCTTGACTGATCGGACAAACCGCAGCCAAGTGCAGAGCATACACACCGGAGTCTTATCAAGGAGGGGTTGATTTTATTATGGTTACTGAAACAAATGATGATAGCAAATGAAACATAAAAAGATAAGCAAACCACAATTTTCTAATTAGACTACCATGAACCTTTCTTCACCTTTTGGTTCAAAAGGAGACTCGTGGGGTAAGTATTAAAGTTACTTTGAAACCAATAGAAATGGAATATGGAATTGATTTTAAATCAAAGTATACTACCATGTAGTTTAGTACTACGCTAGACTGAAAAAAGATGAACGAAAAGCAAAAAATGACACAGACGCAAATCCCCCCAGGGGGGGGATAGGGAATGGGCTCGAAAGAGCCTATTCAGAATTATTTTTATTACCAGCGGTTACAATATCAGCAAACTGATATGATGCCTCTTGATTCTTATACAAAATGAAACCAAGGGCTTACAAAGTGCAAAAATTAAAGATTTCAGTCAAAAAGGGAGATCCCTGGGGGGATTCAAAAGGCCCAAAAGTCACTTTCGAACAGCAGCTCCTCCTCTTTTCTGTTATACTTGCTAAAAACCAGCAAGCTTATTAGACTGAAGAATGCCCAAAAGCACTCTGAAAGTACCTTTGGGTCAGCTTACTTTTAACCAAAAAAAACTAAGTTAAAACTAGTTAAAAAAGGTAAAAAGGGAACCAAGGAAAGCAAGCTTTCCTTGGGATCTTGGCTTGCCTTTTAGGCAGCCAATATGATGTGCACTGATTGCTAGATTTATCTTTTATAACAGAAAACAGAAATCTAATGCATGCAAGCTACAAATTCTCTTTAAAATTCCATGCAAAAAGGATGATTTCCCTAAAGCTAGATCTAGAATGCTTATGAAGCCTTTTAAGAACAAGATCTAGATTATGGGCTTTGAGAAGATAGATCTATGTTAAATTTACTTTAAGATAATAGATCTAAACAATATCAAAGCTGTGAACAAAGTAACCAGGTAAAAGAATTGATTTTGAAGGAGGAAGAGGAGGAGAGAAACGCTGGTAGTCTTGAAGATCCACCGTGGAGCTTTCAGGTGGAATGTCGAGGGACTATGCCTTTGGAAGGTTTTGGAGAGAGTGAAGAAGCAAACTAGATCAGCATCCTCTCCAATCTAGGAACCTGCAGCTCAGCTAAAATAAAAAAACTTGCCGAGATACTTGTGAGATCCGATTAGTACATACACAGAGATTCAGAATAACATGCATATAAACTTATAAAACATGCTGAATCTAGATCTCTAAACATGCATCAAAGAAAAGAGATGGCCAATAAACTTATTAAAAAGCACCTTTCCTATCAAGATTATAATAAGCTTAGTATCAATCTTAGCAATGAATCCACAAGCAATCAGCAAATTATGAACATAGATATAGGTTACCTCAGTAAAAAATGGCAATGATCATCCACACATACAATGGCATAACACCTTCTTGCCTCCAAAGCTTCTCTTTATTTCAAATGAACAATAACAACAGTACAATAGCAACAGCACCTCAATCCCAGTTCTAACTAGCTTGGAAGAGGCAGCCTGAGCTTTATTTATACAAAAAATAGGAGATCCAACCCAGGGGGGCACAAATCCCAAGGAGATAGACCACTGTAGCTGAAGGAGAGTCCATCAATGCATGATCTGTGTCTAACTGAGCCAGAACTAAGTCTCACTGAGTGCAATTGTCAATCGGAGAGCTGATCTGACTGACACCTCAACCTGTTGACTGAAGCATCCACCAAAACTCATCCAGATGAGCCAAAACGTGTGGAGGAGAGAGGGAGGGCGAAATTCCCCATAAAGGATGCTGAAGATCAACTCTAGATCTGATTTGATCACCTCCTTCAGTCAAGGATTTGTCAGATCTAGTCAATCTGGTTCAGATCTGACTGATTTCAATCAAATCGGCTGAGATTCCACTGATCTATGATTTTGGATTTGCTTCATTATTCATCAATTTATTAATTAAAATAATCAATGATTGATTTTTTGGGGCTTTCTGACCTGACTGATGGAAAATCACTCAAAACTAGGAGATAGTAGGTCCATGGGTTTACATGGTGCTCTTAGCTTGAAAATGAGCACCTACATGACTGAAACTAATTATTTGGCCCACTTTTATTACAAAATCAATTTTTCCAATTAAACTATTAAAAAATAGCCTAAGTTTTGGAAAAATTAAATTTTAATAAAAAACACTGAAAAAATTGAAAAAATGAAAAATTGAAAAAACCTAGGGGTACTTAGACATGTTCATATGACTCGACCATGATGCCTAGCATGTTTATACATTGACACATAGACTCTAATAACCTCAATAGGCCTAAATGCCAAGCCGACCACCCCAACTTTGGAGGTATGGAATGAAAAACTCAGAAATGATCAGTCGTTTATTCAACAACCAATAATAACCAAGGGAAAAAACACCCTGGGCTGATCGGATTGACAAATAAAGTCTAAGAGACCGAGTCTTTTATAGACACTATCATGCTAGAACATTTATTACAATTCCCCCATGGGGTATGAACATGTGATATAGTACAACAAGCACTTCCCAAAAGTACTTCCAAAGGTCTTCTGAAGTCCGAACAAGTTATCCTTGTCTGGTTCACCAGGCTCACTTGATAAAAAACCACTAAGTACAACTTAGGTGGTTAGGCCAGCAGGGTCTTCGGGGACAAGTGATGGGTCTACTATTACAGGTACACCTTACAAGGGATCGGGATCAGGATTGAGATCAAGATTACAGGGTACACCTGGTGTTGGCACACCAGCTTCAGGTTCACAGGTGACTGGGGGTTCTAGCTCTGGTAGTTCTTCAGATGAGGACAGGCCAGTGTGGGAAGAACGTTCAGGGAAAAAGAAGCTTAAGTGGCTTCAGGAGACCTTGAAGGATGCCTTGAAGGCTGGGACACCCAGTGACAAGGTGAGAGCCATCAAGATGCCTGACAGATTGGGCATGGTGTTGGTGGCTTGTACACGAGATTCTGAGCCTTCTACTTTTGAGGAGGCCTCCCAGCATTCGGTATGGAGAGATGCCATGATGGATGAGTACCATTCCATCATGAAGAATGATGTATGGGAGATTGTTCCGAGACCGGAGGGGGAGTCTGTGGTGACTTTTCATTAGCTTTACAAGCTGAAGCATGCGGCAGATGGGAGTGTGGAGAAGTACAAAGCCAGGTTTGTAGCGCGGGGGTTTTCACAGTTGAGGGCATTGATTATGATGAGACTTTTGCGCCGGTTGCTCGTTATACGTCCATCAGGGCATTGATTTCCATTGCGGCAGAAATGGTTTGGAAGATCCATCAAATGGATGTGAAGACCGCATTTCTCAATGGGATCGTACAAGAGGAGATTTACATTGAGCAGCCTCGGGGCTTTGAGATACATGACAGAGAAACACATGTATGCAGGTTGAAAAAGGCCCTTTACAGGCTGAAGCAAGCTCCAAGAGCTTGGTACTCCAGGATTGATTCTTACTTGCTGAGTATGGGGTTTCAAAAGAGTGAAGCAGATCCGAATCTCTACTTCATCATGGTTAGAGATGATCCACTTGTTCTTCTGCTATATGTTGATGACTTGTTTATCACAGGGAGAGAGAGACCCATTGCAGCTTCCAAGAAGGATCTTGCAGCAGAGTACGAGATGACTGATATTGGGCTGATGCATTATTTTTTGGGATTGGAGGTTTGGCAGGAGCCTGGACATATTTTCCTGGGACAGGGAAAGTATGCGGTTGATATTTTGAGGAGATTCAAGATGGAGGATTGCAGGCCTATGTCGACACCTATGTTCACCAACTGGAAGAAGCTTCATGCTTCTGAGGGAGAGTTGGTGGATCCTACTTTATATCGTCAGCTTATTGGGTCATTGATGTATCTGGTCAACACTCGGCTAAATTTGTGTTTTGCAGTGAACACTCTTAGCCAGTTCATGGTTGAGCCTAGGAGGGTGCATTGGGTCGCTGTAAAACATGTGTTGCACTATCTTTCAGGGACGATGGATTTTGGTTTTGACTACAGGAGGTCAGAGGGGATCAGATTGGTTGGCTATACAGATTCAGATTGGGCAAGCAGTGTGGCAGACCGGAAGAGCACTTTCGGCTGTTGTTTCAGTTTGGGCTCGGCAGCAGTGTCGTGGTTCAGTCGAAAGCAGAAGTCCGTTGCATTGAGTACTGCAGAGGCTGAGTACATGGCAGCCAGCTTGGCCAGTTGCGAGGCCTTGTGGCTTCGCATGTTGCTGGTGAATCTATTTGGTCAAGAGCTTAGGCCTATGGTTATTTACTGGGACAATCAGAGTTGCATCCAGCTCTCTGAGAATCTAGTTTTCCATGACAGGTCAAAGAACATTGAGATCAGGTACCATTTCATCCGAGACTATGTTCAGAGAGGGGCAGTGATGCTTCAGTACATTCCCACAAATGAGCAGGTAGCAGACATTCTGATGGAGTCTTTGGGTAGGGGCAAGTTTGTCTTCTACAGAGACAAGTTGGGAGTGGTGCAAAACACCTTCCTCGGTAAGAGGGAGTGATAGTTTTGTACCTAGGGAAGTGTTCCCCTAGTGACTTTTGCCTTAGTCACTTAGAGAGGGGACATAAAGTGACCCTTGCATTAAATGACTCAAGTAAAAGCATTTAATTTGACTTTAGAGCATTAAAGTCACTTTTCGATAAATTTAAGTGGGTGAGTGAAATTAATATTTTAGAAATAAAATATGAGCATTTAATTTCAGCCCTTGATCTAATCTAATCTCCACCATTGGATTAGACTCACCCTAGGGTTCTCTCAAAAAGGCATGGGAAAGGCATTTTGCCTCACTTTTGCAAATTGAAGTGAGAAGAGAGAGCTGAGAGAGAGAACAGAGAAAGTTTCCATTTTTCCTGAGCAAGAGGAAAAATTTTGCAGCACACAAATCGAGGGAAAGGGCAGCAGCAAAGAGGGCACGAAAATCGAGGTGAAGACAACAGCATTTATTGCTGGTCCGTACAGTCCATACGGTACAGTTTTCGAGGCAGCAATCACGATTTTCAAGGCAGATTTTTTGGCACAATTTTCGAGGAAAAAAATTGGGCACAGATTTCGAGGTCCGTACCGTCTGTACAGTTTGTACAGTGGCACGAAAATAGAGGCAGAAAACAGAAAAAATAAGAGTTTGATTTTTGTTGCTCGGCATGCAAATCAAGACAGAAATTTATCTTCCGAGTTGAAATAAGTTGGTTTGATATTTTCTGTGTATTGCTGTAAATGATAAACTTCTCCTGAAAAATAAGAATACTCTCTCTCTGACTGGTTTTTCCAGGGCCATTGGCCAAAAATCTTAGTGTTATGTGTGATTAAATGGTGTGCTGATTTTTATTTCCTGTCACTTAAAAGATTGTTTATAGCAGTGTTTTAAGTCTGAAAATTTTTGTTTATTTCCAACACTTTATTTTTCTGAGAATGTCATAAACAGTGATATAAATTTTACTTGAAACCGGTGGCTGAAAACTAGTGAAAAATCTACATTCATTGCATATGTCACACCCTAGTTGCAATGTTTTGAGTTGCCCCTTCATGGGATCTCCTAGTGATTTCTATTTATCATTTTGTATCATGTTGGGGTTTGTTAGTGGATTGTGAAAACAACCCTAGATTTCCCAGCCTTTCAAGATAACGTTATCTATTTTCCACGGGGATTGGCACTAGTCTTCATGGTCCTCCCATAACCCTTTTATCATATACTACAAAAATACTTGTTTTGCTAGGCAAGTTCTTCACCTTGTCCTTCATTCTCAAAAGCCATTAGCAATCCTATTTTAGGGAATCCTCCATTGGTTGGAGAAGAGCCAACCTAAAGTGTAGGGAGGTAGTTACCAAGGTGACAATGGGTAACACCTCTAGGTTGCAACTAGGCTATCCTTGTTCTTGGGGCTTTCATCAAACATGCTAGCTCAAGTTGTAACATGTGGAAGAGACAATATCCCTTATCTAGATATCAAAAAGTGTTTCATTACCAATCTAGATTCTACATTTCACCCCCCAAATGTGGGTCATCTACTCTGATTGTGTTGGCTCTCAAAAGCTTGTCTTGGATGTGCATCATCTTTGCCACTCTCTTTGTTATATCATGTACATGGTTCTCTTGGAATTTTGCTTCCCACATTAGAGAAAATCTGGGGCTAAAATGGGCCAAACAAGAAAAATCGAGCTTGTTGAGTTGAAATTCAACAAACAATAGAATTTCAAAGAATCAAGTCAACAATAACCGTTGAAGTGGACATATAAAAGTCAAAGATGCTTATATGTCATGTTTCTATTTGGTAACATTCAACCATATATACACCTCACCTTGATTAAGATCTTGGTGATCGTCTCAATATGATAAATATCTTTGAAATACTAAATACAAAATATTTTATATTATTACTAGTACTTCTATTAATTTTTGTGTGATATCTACTATCATTTATTTGTAGTACTTCCATTATTATATTTTATTGATAATAACTTGTACTTCCATTATATATTATATATTAGTAAAATGATTATATATTATGTATTTTTTTTGTGATTATGGGAATCAGTGTCTAGGGCGGGGCTCATACTTGCATGACATGGAGTCGATTCCTGTTTGCTACCTGTTCGGGTACACAGGGTACTCCCAAAAGACCAAACACCTTGAGCAACCACTTCACACAAATAGATCACAGATCAACATACCGATATTTGTCACGTGGTTAAAACCCTCAAGAGGGAAACAGTCCATGGCCCCAACCAAATAGCTACTTGGAGCAATTTATTATGCAAAAGAAAAAAAGTTACATGAGCTTCTCATAATCGATCAACTAGCCAAGGACCCTCTATGCTCTTTAAATAAAGATCATAGACCAATCGGGTGTTAAACCACGGATAAATGGTAGGTATGATCTAATAGAAGTTGAACCGTTGGATCACTTTATGTCTAGAGCATATCGTGACCGTCGGATTAGAATATTTACAAATGCATACTAAAGAAACACACTTTACCTAACGGATATATTACACAAGTTGATCTTAACTAACTCCTAAGTGTCTAAATATCCTAACATCCCCCCTCAAAAACAACTTGGAATAGGATTGAAGGATTTACAAAAGTGACACTATTAGGAGAAGGAAGGAGGCATTAGAGCCTATCCCCCCTTAAGGACACATTCCTGAACTCCTAACATAGATCGAAGTTTAGAAAACTTTGCTTCTGTAAGAGACTTGGTGAAGATGTCTGCAACTTGATCATCTGTAGGGCAATAGAGCATTTCAAGAACACAATCATGAACAAGATTTCTGATGAAGTGCATGTGTAGCTCAATGTGTTTGCTGCGCTGATGTAGAACTGGATCTTTGGCAAGCTTGATGGCACTTTGATTGTCGTACCAAAGTAGAGTAGGCTGATGCTACTCGAATCCAAACTCTGAAAGGATCTGTCGAAGCCATAAAGCTTCCTAACTGGCATTAACTGCGGCTCAATATTCTGCTTCTGCTGAAGAAAGAGCAAGTGCTTGTTGTTTCTTACAAGCCCAAGTGCTAGGTCCAGATCCCAGACTGAAAACATAACCTACAGTAGACTTCTGATCATCAGGATCGTCGGCCCAATCTGAATCAGTGAAACCAACCAACAAAGGTTTCCCCCGTGTACTATAATGAATCCCAAACTGAAATGTACCTCGAATATATCGAAGTATTCTTTTTGCTGCTTTCCAATGACTTTCATGAGGAGTTTGCATATAACGGGCAACACGACCAACGGCAAAGGAAAGGTCAAGACGGGAATGAGTCAAGTATAAAAGACTACCAACAAGTTGACGATACAAAGTGGCATCTACTTCAGGGGAAGTACAAGTCGCAGAAAGTTTGACTCCAGACTGGAAGGGAGAAGGGGCTAGTTTACAATCTTCCATGTGGAAGCGACGAAGAAGGTCACAAGCATACTTAGACTGGGAAAGAAAGATTCCTTCTTTGGTTTGCAAGACTTGGAGACCAAGAAAATAATGCAAATGTCCTAAGTTTGACATTTCAAAATTTTGCTTAAGACTGGATTTCACATGGATGATAAGTTTAGGGTCACTACTAGTAAGGATAAGATCATCAACATAAAGAACAAGTATGATGAGATGGTTTCCTACTTTCTTGGTATAGACATTGGGGTCAAAATGGCATCTAGAAAAACCAGTGTCAAGGAGAAAGCTATCTATTTTGGCATACCAAGCTCTAGGAGCTTGCTTAAGGCCATATAAGGATTTCTTAAGGAGACAAACAAGGCTAGAGTTATTTTGAACATATCCAGGAGGTTGTTCCATATAAATTTCCTCATGTAAATCACCATGTAAGAAGGCAAACTTGACATCCATTTGATGGACTTCCCAGTTATGTAAGGCTGCAAGGGAAAGAACAAGGCGGATGAAATTTATTTTTGCGATAGGAGCAAAGGTTTCATTGTAGTCAATCCCTTCAACTTGGGAAAAACCTTTGGCAACTAACCTTACCTTAAGTCTTTCAACACTTCCATCTGATGCATACATAGTTCTGTAGACCCATTTACATCTGACAAGTTTTCTTCCTTTTGGAAGAGGAACAAGATCCCAAGTATCGTTCACCATTAAGGAACGATACTCTTCATCCATAGTTGCATCCCAATCTAGATTTCCTGAAGCTTCTGCAAAAGTTTTTGGATCATGATTCTCGGAAACTTGAGCCAAAAGAGAAGAGGCTCGCTGAAATTGAGAACGTGTTCGACGTTGATCTCTAGGATCACCGGCAAGATCACCAGCTGCTTCACATGTTGAACGGACCCATCGAGAAAGTATTGGTGCTGGTGCAATTGGAGGAACATGAGTAGGCGAAGGTGGATTTTCATCCTTACTGTCATCATCAGAAACTGG
Organism: Pseudotsuga menziesii; assembly: GCA_001517045.1. Lineage (NCBI taxonomy): Eukaryota > Viridiplantae > Streptophyta > Pinopsida > Pinales > Pinaceae > Pseudotsuga > Pseudotsuga menziesii. The sequence goes on along the minus strand of LPNX010611249.1, from coordinate 3,539 downwards.
AGTTGGAAACCTGTCAAGGAAGCTGGAAGAAGAAGAAGAAGAAGGCACAATCGCCGAATCAGGCTCGCAGGCCAAAGATGGCACACCCGCCAAGTTAGGCTCGCAGGCGAAGAGATTTTCATCAAATTTAACATCTCTTCTAATGATTATATCATGTGAATGGGGCTGAGGAAGTCTATAACCTTTTACATCTTCAGAATATCCAACAAATATGCACTTTTCACTTTTAGGCTGCAATGCTTTCCGTTTTTCATCTGGAATGTGAGCCCATGCTTCACAACCAAACACACGAAAGTGACTTACATCTGGTTTAATTTTACTCCATGCTTCTTCCAGTGTTATACCTTGTAAAACTTTAGTGGGTGTGCGATTAACTATGTAATTTGCACAATTTATGGCCTCTGCCCAATATTGAAGACTTAGTCCCTTAGATTGGATCATACAATTAGCCATTCCTTTTAAAGTGCGGTTCTTCCGTTCAGCTACACCATTTTGTTGTGGTGTATATGGAACAGTGTGCTGTTGTTGGATTCCTAATTCAATGCAGAAAGTGGTGAACTTGTTGTTAACATATTCTCCTCCATTGTCAGATCTTAACTTAATAATTTAATGACCAGATTGTTTTTCAACAAGGGCCTTGTAGGCCAAGAACATGTTAAATACTTTGCTCTTAAGTTTTAGGAAGTAAACCCAAGTGCGTCTGGAGTAGTCATCAATGAAAGTTAAGAAATATTTGAAACTAGAAAAGGATGCAGATGGAAGAGGACCACACAAGTCACTATGCACAAGCTCTAAAGGAACTGAGGCGTGCCAAGAGGCACATTTGTCAAAACTGTCCCAATGATGTTTTCCGAGTACACAACCAGAACAAACACCATCCTTGCAAGATACCATCGGAAGACCAGTCACCATATTGTCTTTACATAGTTGTTGCAATGAACGATAATTTAAGTGACCAAATCGCTCATGCCGAAGTTTGCTCAAGTTTTCACTATGAGCAACAAAAACTGAAGGAAAAGGTGATGACCCAAAGTTGTTAAATTTGTACAACCTGGTAATATCATCAACAGTTCCAGTAGCAAAGACATTTTGAGGATTTTCAAAATCCTTGATTACAACTTGGTGAGGTGTAAACGTCATAGTTTTACCTTCACCTGAATGAGTAATTTGATAGACTGATAACAAATTGCAGGAAATTTTTGGAACACATAGTACATCACTGAAATGACCATTTTCTACTGGAACTGTTCCAGATCCTACAACACTTACAGATCTATCATCACCAACAAATATTTGTTTGGTGTTACATTCATGCATAGTAGAAAAGATGGCTTGATCCTTAGCCATATGATAAGATGCTCTAGAATCAATAAGCCATTCATTTGAAGTAGAAGAAGAAGATGTAGTATAAGAGTAACCAGAAGCACAAAGTGCATGTCCATGAAAGTTAGATTCTGAAGATGAATCTATGCTGATGTGGTGCTTCTTCATTGCTGCTTCCAAGGTTGCCATCTTCTTGAAACACTTAGATTCATCATGATTATCTTTCCCACAAAAATTGCAATGAAGCTGACTAAGAGGGTTTGGGACCCTGGTTCTTTGGCTTATTATTGCGAAAATTATGTTTCTTGGGAGGCTTGGACTTTTCTTTCTGTTGGGACAATAAGGCTTTCCCAGATGTATTTGCATTGATAATTATTCCAAGATGAATGAGCTTATCTTGCTCTTTAATTAAGGAATCACAAAATGATCCAAGACTAGGCTCTTGATAGCTAACTGCAATCAAGGATTCTTTCATGGAGTAGAATGTAGATACAAAAACAAAATATGCAGGTCCAAGTTTGGAAAGAATATGATAAATACATTGTTTGTCTTCTTTCTTAATCTTGCATTATGCACATAAGAGTCTAAGAGTTTTATACTTAGATAAATAGTCTTGAATGCATGAAAAAACATTTGGATTCAAGGAAAGAAACTCATTCTCAAGTTGATGACCCCGAATTTCATTGTGTTTACCAAACACAGATCCCAACTTTTCCTAAGCTTTATCAGGTTCATCAATTCCAGATATGTGGAATCGCAAATCAGTAGAGATTGACATCCCAATCAATCCACGAGCTTCATCACATCTATTTGCCCATTTAATTTTCTTATCATCATCAGTGGGTTCTGTTTCTTTCCATGAGGTTATCCTGAAAAGTCCCCTACTTTGTAGAACATCCTCCATACGAGATTTCCATGAGAAATAGTTAGAACTTGTAAGTATAATATCACAAGGGGCGGCCATACTGTAAAATAATGGCTGAGAAAAAACATAAACTGACTGTCTGGTTGCAAAAAGCTCAAAAAAATATGCGGTTTAAAAAAAACGGCACTGAAAACTGATTCTGGATGATGAAGTTATGCTTGATCAAAGAAAAAGTTGAAAATGTCCCCAATAGTGACGTGGCAGATATTAACTTGACCAACTAAAAAAAGGAACCCCCCTCTTTTCAAGATCAACCTTTGACAAGCACTAATAAAGTTGCTTTGAAGTGAATCACTTTTGTAGAATAAGTGAGGTTCACTTTTACAATAATGTTACTTTTAAATAGTGCGGCAATAAATTAAAAGACTTAAGTGACTCACTTTTTATTTTATTTTATTTATGTGAGATGCACTTTTACAATAAAGTAACTTGAAAATAGAAATTGCATGCACTAAAAAGTAGCTTTAATAAAACTTGAACTCAAGACCTATTAAGAAATAAAACAACTTTTGACCAAGTAAGCTAAGTTTAAAAGATACGTAAAAGAATGGAAAGAGGAAGGGGGCCTTTTTTTTTTTTTACTCTTCTCTCTCGTTCTCCGTGCTTGCCTTTTTTCCCTGCAAATCACAAAAAAAACGAAAAACAAAAACAAAAACAAAAAAAACTTTTTCCACACAAATGGGTTAGATCTTGGTTAGCTTACCCGGAAAGTCTACGTTTTCAAGTTTTCTCGTTGTTTCTGATTTGTCGTGATCACACAAGGTGCACGGCAAAGAGCATACGTAGCCGAGAAGACAAGAAAAAAAAAACTTTCCCTTTCTATTTCTGATTCGCCGCGATCGCGCAAGGTGCACAGCAAAGAGCATACGCAGCCAGGGAAGGCAACAGTCCGAGACTAAAACAGTAAATATCTAGTAATAAAACTGATAAAATATGAGAGATTTAAAAAAAAACAAATCCGTCACTGTAACATTATACCTTCAGATTTGCCGAAATGGGTGTTTCTAGAACAAACGAAAACTATTTCCCAATGGAAACGGCGCTCCGGACGCAATGAAACAACTCCCACAGGCTGCAAATGCACAGAAAATCTAGAACCAGAAACCCTTTCAAAGTTTCAGCAACACCGGTTCCAGATCTTGATCAAAATCGCAAACGGCTCTTCATAAACGCTCTGACACCATGTTCGAGTACACAGGGTACTCCCAAAAGACCGAACACCTTGAGCAACCGCTTCACACAAATAGATCACAGATCAACACACCGATGTTTGTCACGTGGTTAAAACCCT
>LPNX010611146.1:462455-541927 GCA_001517045.1 Pseudotsuga menziesii | reverse complement strand
GCTATGTGAAGCCATGGGAGCTGAACCATGAAAGTATGAGAGTCACGAGAACATATAAATTAGTGAACATGAGAATGGAACTTTGTTGAAAACGAGTGACGTGAGATCTGTATATGGAGTCTGCTTGAATGATGTTCTGTTTGCATAAGAACTAAGTTTTGAAGAACGATTATGTAGGATTGAGATGCTTGTTAGGTTGTGAGGATTGTTGGCCTTTGTGAGAGAGAACTTGAATGCATGCAGTGAAGTCTTTACGAGGGTAGAGCTGTGGTAGTTTTGAGAGCATTTTGAATGAAGCTTTTTGGGTGTGTTATTCTTTCCTAAAAATTTGTAGTTGTTCTCTACTTATGGAGTTTATGAGCCCTTGGAATATTGAAAGTTGTCTTAAAATTACTTGCAAAGTGAGGAAGCTTTGGTTCAACTGTGAAAGAAGTAGAGCTAGGCTCTCCACTTAAGATTGTCTCTCTATGTAATATAAATGTTCAACTAATGCTAGTCAAAGTACTAAGAAATCTATGAGAGTATTATGTATACAAACTAGATTTTTAACACATTTTTAAAGCTATTTTGAGAAAAGTTGTTGAAGCTCTGAAACAAAGGAGCACTAAAATATGCGTGATTGTCGATGAAAGCATTTAAAAGTCTACTACAACTGAAAAGGCCTTTCAGCCTCTGGAGTTGGATATATATCCAGTGTCCACATCTTGAAGCAATCACTAAAGCAGTTACACACTACCGTTTGAGATTGGTACAAATAAACCCTCTTATATTTGTTTTGACATCATGTGATAGATTTTAATTCATAATAAAGTGATTTGCCTAGGGGCGCCTATCAAGTGTCTCCCTTTCTTGTGTTTAGTTTTTTTTTCCCTTAGGTAGAAATATAAAGGGGTATAAAAAATGTAAATGAAAAAATGGATACATGCAATATATAGGGAAAATAGGGGTTTTTTAAAATCGGCAAGGCATATTGGGAGGGGGTTAAAAAAAATGATTTTTGGAGGTATTTTCCAATATTTTTTTAAAATAGGGGTATTGTTTCATATGCCACGAACGAACGTGCTATGGCATAGTTTCACTAAGTGAAGACCCCGTGGTGCTCCCATGGGTGTTCAAGCAAGGGCGCCCACCAATCTATGCTAAGGCTCTCCAACCGAATGATGGTCTTGTTGATGGGTAACGCACACAATTCTCACTCCTTCTCTGGTTGTGCCACTAACTGAGGTCCCCACCATGGATGCAGGAGAGGTTCCTGAGGCCTTCTATAGCTAAGGGCGTGACACTTTATATCTTCACATTACCATGTATATCCTCTCTCAAATATTTGTGTTTGTTGTTTTGTTATTATCTTGTGGCCTTGTGTGTTTGCTCACATGGTATCAAAGCGATTTAGGGCAAACTTTGATTATTTATCAAGCTAAATCATCGATCTTTTGCAAACTTATCACATGGGCACCTCACAAATATGTATGTTTTAGAGGAATTTTGGAGCAATATGACAACACGGTTGCCTTAGAGTGACTAAATGAGATAAGAACACTTATTATTTCATGGAAATATGCCTTTGTGTGCGCCATATCTAAATATTTCTCTCTATTAGAATGCTTTGTAAGTTTTTGTTTTTCAAGATTGCTTTAAATTTTTCGAAATGATTAAATTTTTTATTTAATGTCTTTCCAATTTGGAGTTTTTCATATATATATATATATATATAATTTTAACAAACTCAAGTTAATTTCTAATGGGTTCCTAGTTTGGTTCTGACACACATACACACCCACCCCTCCTTTATTACAATTTGTGAGGCTTATACCTCTCTCTTCCACACGCCTTGGGCCACATAACCCCTTGACCTCACTCATTTGGTGCTTTGGCAACCCTTCATTGACACCACATTTATATCCTTTTTCAATTTGTGTGTTTGTTGTTATACTATGATCATGTGGCCATGTGTATTTTCCCACAATAAATGGGCATAGACTTTGGGTAAGTTAGGAATATATCACCCATTATGCATTGTGTTCTTGGATGCTTCAGAGCGAAGTATTATTTTTGTAGGGAATTCCTAAAAAGAATATAGCAAATTGGCCTCTTTCTGCCCACTTTGAAGAGCATTAGAGGGAAGAATATCCCTAAGGGCCTATTGAGTAGAAAATCAAAGATCTTCCTTCTTTTGTGTGGGGTAGTGAAAGATAATACTATGGTTGTTTGAGGGTTGGAGGAGATGCATGGAGTGTTGTGTTATGAGCATGTTGAGTGAGCATGAGAGCAAATGGGTTTGGTTGAGAGAGATAGAAGCATGATGCTTGGTTTCCTTCACCTTAGTGACCTATAACCAACTTGGGGTGGCATTTGCATTGGATACCTATAATTAGATAAAAATATATTCTATTAAAAATATATATATATTAATGTTGTTTATGAAAATACAAATTAATATTACTTTAATCTTATAAATATATGTATTTTGCATTTTGTATATTTAAAATATAGCTTTTGATTGCAATGAATTTTTTTTTTTGGGTTAATTCATGTTAGTTTAAATTCACAACATTTAATTAACCCCTATGTGCATGCATTTTATTTAATTCTAGGCCTCCTTGTTAAGCTTACTCAATAGGTATTACGGGGATATGGATTATGAAAATTAGAATTTGAAAGCTTTATTTTGTGTCTAGTGGTCCTAACACTATGATAGGAACAATAGGCTTTCATCTTCTTTTATTCAATATAGTTTATGATTTTATTTGTGATTAATGAAGGTTGTTGTGACTTCTACTCAATGTAGTTTAAATTTTATTTTATATGAAGCTACCAAAGTTCTTATTTTAATTTTAAATGTATTTTTTAATATCTAAAATTTATTTAAATAAATATTCAATTTTAAATGTAAATTTTTATTATATACATCCATCAAGTTGGTAAGACTTCTACTTAGCCTTGCATGTAATTTTTTTGTTATATCTCTTGCAAATTTTATTTTATTTGGTATATTTTTAACATGTGGTTCATCAAGTTGGTAGGATTTTTATTTAATTTTAAATGTATTTTTTTTTATATTTCTAAGGTATTAATATTTGTAAATTTTGTTTGAAGGGGTTAGATTTATTAGTGAAGAGTTAGGAGTTTTTAACCAATAGGAAAGGTTTAATTTCGATAGGATCGAACCTGGAGCCATAGGGTACTTTGAGGTAGTGGTCAAACATGTGGTTCTACCTAGAGAGATTGTATTACATGATCTCGTGATCGGTGGGCATATAAGTAGATAAAATCCCACTCCGATGTCCTCCTAACATTTAGGCCCAGAGGGGCTGGATTCATTGGTGAAGAGCAATGAGTTTTTCAACATTGGGCAAGGTTCAATTCCAATGAGGGCCTAACCTGGAGCCATGGGGGCACCTTAAGGTAGTGGTCGAACATGTGGTTCCACCCAGAGAGATTGTATTGAATGATCTCGTGACATGTGGACACATAAGTGGATCAAAGCCCACTCCCATGTCCTCTTAACATTTAGTCGATTCTCGCTAGCTTGTTTGGTTAAAGTGTGGGTCTCGTCACATTTAGTCGATTCTCGCTAGCTTGTTTGGTTAAAGTGTGGGTCTCGTCACATTTAGTCGATTCTCGCTAGCTTGTTTGGTTAAAGTATGGGTCTCGTCGGCATGGCGACCCGGGTTCAGTTATTCTTAAGGATAAGGTAGTTCAGAGGAGACACCAAAAAATCTAGCCATGTTAAAGGTTGGTGTTGCCCAAGCCTAATACAATCCTCGAATGACTTGACTTTAACAACTTAAATACCCTTAAAATATAGTTCTTAACCAATAGTTCATTGCTGCTAATCCTAATTAATGGACAATATAACAAACAAACAAAAACATTTGCAAATTTTACTTTATTTAAAATTTAATTTAATTTATAAACTTTTACTTAAGCTTTTCTTAATCATAAATTTCCGGAAATATGCATAAAACTTTGAAAAAACATCCCTAGAAGTTGCCCAGCATTTTTATCGAATGCAGCAATCCTACCATAAAATATCAATCAACACCACTCTAATTAACTTTGACGTATATTCTCATAATTTTGCATCTGTTTTTTTGGCAATTTTTAAGTTAAAATTAATTTTCTATTTAAAATATGGTTAAAGTAGTTTGAAGTTGCTGGTATTGGATATTTAGATATTTACATTTTTTAATCAAAATGATAAAGATTAAAATTTCAAGATCACATTGCCCATTACATTTAAACCATCAAAATGGCAATTTCAACAAAGATCTCATTATCCATTACCAAATAACTGAATAAATAAATAAATCATTTCTTTGATTTTTCTTACATTGCTGGTATAGCCAGGTTTAACGGAACCAGGATATCTCACCAAAAAACATTGCTGATATAGTGAGATTTAACAGAATCAGGATATCCAAAAAAAATAAAGCAAAAGTTATATAGCCTAGGGCAATCTATTTAATGTTGCGGCATAGCTGTAAGCTAAATCTCAAGCTAGTTAGATTTCAAGAGCCCTCAACAGTTCTGCTGCAATATTAGATAAGCTAGCACAACTGAATCTCAAGCTAATTAAATTTCAACAGCTCTGCAGCAATATTAAATAAGCTGCCACATGCTCATTTCGGATATTGATTTAAAATTGGTAATAAAACTCACAAGTACCAGCTCTGCAGCAATATTAAATAAGGCTAAAAATATTTTACATGCAGCAGAGTAATAAATGCTCTGGCTGCAGCACTGTGGATGATTGAATCTTAACTTGTTTAAGATTCAACGGCCTACAGTGCTACAGCCAAAGCATTTATTAGTCTGCTGCATGTTGAATAAGGCTAAAAATATTTTACATGCAGCAGAGTAATAAATGCTCTGGCTGTAACACTGTAGGCCGTTGGATCTTAAATGCAGCACTGTGGACTGTTGAATCTCAACCTGTTTAAGATCCAACGGCCTACAATGCTACAGCCAGAGCATTTATTAGTCTGCTGCAACAGACTAATAAATGCTCTGGCTGCAGCACTGTGGACGGTTGAATCTCAACTTGTTTAAGATCCAAGGGCCTACAGTGCTACAGTCAGAGCATTTATTAAATAAGCTGCCACATGCTCGATATCGGATATTGATCTCAAATTGGTAATAAAACTCACAAGTACCATTCTCATTCCACCGATTCACTATTCGGTTCAAAAATATAATAAATTAAAAGATAATGTACGAAGCTCTAAATTTGCACGACAATGTGAGATCAGTGAAACTGAAAGGAACCAAAAGCTTTAATGGAGTTTGTTGTTTCAGAGTACTGTTCAAAGCTCCTCCATTTGTTAGTTCGGTGTTGGCGTGGATATTTGTCTTTCTTACACAACACTTGGTTGCACAGAGACCACGTCGCATGCAAAAAGTACGAAGTGTTTAGTGTCAGGTCCCTCTTTCAGATCTACCAGCGCCAGGCCTGCTGGCCATATGCCTACCCAGAATTTTCTTTTACAGGTTTTGAATAATGTTCATGCCCACCAGACCACTAAGTACTCGATTTGCAGAGCATTCAATAAATGTGTGTATTAAATTCTCTGCATACTATTAGATTCAATTGTGTATACTTCAAGCTAAAACATGTAAATGCTTTGTCCATGGTTAACCATGACCAATATTGTTAGATTTAATAATGTATACCTCAAGTTGTAAATGCTTTGTTTATGGTTAACAATGACAAATGTGTATACTTCAAGCTAAAACATGTAAATGCTTTGTCCATGATTAACCATGACCAATATTGTTAGATTTAATAATGTATACCTCAAGTTGTAAATGCTTTGTTTATGGTTAACAATGACAAATATGGTTACATGTATATCTCAAGTTTTAAAATATTAAATGCTTTGTTGTTAGATATTTAGATATGACAAATATTCATAATCACAGCAAACTTTACAATTTTTATATAAAAGATTTGGTTCTTTACAAACAGGTTTACCAAAATGTCTGGTAAGAATGATGATTGATGTGTTTCTGATAGAGGTAGAGTTTGACAGAGTGTAAGCAGCAAGCATTTCACTTGATCAATGATTCTATTTTCTGTTTGAAGTGTTAGAGACTTTACAATTTTTATATAAAAGACTTGGTTCTTTACAAACAGGTTTAACAAAATGTCTGATAAAAATGATGGTTGATGTTGTGTTTCTGATAGAGATAGAGTTTGAGAGAGTATAAGCAGCAAGCATTTCATTTGATCAATGATTCTATTTTCTGTTTGAAGTGTTAGAGACTTTACAATTTTTATATAAAAGACTTGGTTCTTTACAAACAGGTTTACCAAAGTGTCTGGTAAGAATGATGGTTGATGTTGTGTTTCTGATAGAGGTAGAGTTTGACAGAGTGTAAGCAGCAAGCATTTCATTTGATCAATGATTCTATTTTCTGTTTGAAGTGTTAGAGACTTTACAATTTTTATATAAAAGACTTGGTTCTTTACAAACAGGTTTACCAAAGTGTCTGGTAAGAATGATGGTTGATGTTGTGTTTCTGATAGAGATAGAGTTTGAGAGAGTATAAGCAGCAAGCATTTCACTTGATCAATCATTCTATTTTCTGTTTGAAGTGTTAGAGACTTTACAATTTTTATATAAAAAACTTGGTTCTTTACAAACAGGTTTAACAAAATGTCTGATAAAAATGATGGTTGATGTTGTGTTTCTGATAGAGATAGAGTTTGAGAGAGTATAAGCAGCAAGCATTTCACTTGATCAATGATTCTATTTTCTGTTTGAAGTGTTAGAGACTTTACAATTTTTATATAAAAGACTTGGTTCTTTACAAACAGGTTTACCAAAGTGTCTGGTAAGAATGATGGTTGATGTTGTGTTTCTGATAAGTGTCTGGTAAGAATGATGGTTGATGTTGTGTTTCTGATAGAGATAGAGTTTGAGAGAGTATAAGCAGCAAGCATTTCACTTGATCAATCATTCTATTTTCTGTTTGAAGTGTTAGAGACTTTACAATTTTTATATAAAAGACTTGGTTCTTTACAAACAGGTTTACCAAAATGTCTGGTAAGAATGATGGTTGATATTGAGTTTCTGATAGAGATAGAGTTTGGCAGGGTATAAGCAGCAAGCATTTCACTTGATCAATGAATTTATTTTCTGTTTGAAGTGTTCGAGAGTTTGTCGAGTGTTTATTGATTTAAGTCTATAAATAAAAATCATAGATATTCAACAATTGTAAATAAATATAATTTTTTTTAAGTTAGTATTCACTGTAAATAAATATAATTTTTTTGAACTTGTACTCGTTAGTTTCGAATCAAGTATAGTGTTAGCAATATAGGTATTCACCCTGTATTCAGCTCATTCACCCTGGATTCTACAGTCTATTTCACTCATTCACCTTTTATTATATACTCTATAAAAAAAAAATTAAATAAATATAGATATTATTGTATAACATTATTAAATATATTTGTTGTTAAAATTTAATTTTTAATTATTTTATTTGAATATTTTTAAATTTATTTATTTATTATTATTTAAAAATACAAATATTATGATTTTTTTATATTTATTTGTAATCTTTAATTACTTAAATATTTAATAAAATAATTAATTTTTTATATCCTACTATTTATTATATATCAGAAAAATAATTGAGACCTTAACAAAATATTTATTATATATCATTAAAAGAAATATATAATTGTAAACAAAATGATGAACGTCCCAAATATCGTTTTGATAAGAATATTTATTATATCATAAGAATATTTATTATATATCATAAAAAATATAACTGTGAATAAAATGGTGAAGATCTCAAAAGAATATTGATAAGATCAAAAGTTCCACAACATGAATTAGTTAATTTTTTAAATAACAAATAAATAGTTAATATAAATATGTGGTAATTAATAAGATAATATAAATTATAATAATTACATATATGAATGATGAGAATGTTTATTGGTTAGAAAATTAGGAAAAAAGGTCATTAGAATTTAGAGGCTATTATTCAATTGTAAATCAATTTTTTATTCTTAAAATCATTGTTGAAGAATGTCTTAATAATAAAACTATTTTTTTATGTTGTTTTATTGATTTTAGACAAGCATTTTGTAGAGTGCCTAGAATTAACCTTTGGAATAGATTAAAAGAGCTAAAAGTCCATTTCGAGTTGTTGTGATAAGGTTGTATGAGAAGGTTATTGCTAAGTAGAAACTTTGAGGGCTCCTCAAAAGAAATTAATTGTAATATAGGAGTCAAGCAAGATTGTCCCCTATCCCCCACCCTTTTTGGTATTTACATTCATCCTTCTTGTCTGGGTTGATGCTATTGTTCTTATGGCGAGGAACCCCTATGATCTTGACCAACAACTAAAAATTCTTAATGAGTTTTGTTCTAGTATGGCTATGACTATAAACACTAACAAAACAAAGCTTATGATAATCAAAACCCAAAAGATCACTTCTGATAATTTCATGTATGACAACAACTTGGAAGAAATGATTTAATATAAATATCTCGAAATAGATCTCATCATAAACTTAATTGGAATTCTAGAATTGAGAAAGAATTAATGGAGGTTAGAAAATTTATTATGTATTTGAAAACAATTATAAGTAAATGAGCCTTTGGTTTTAGGAAACAATTCATCTTTGAGACTTTCATGTACTTGATATGAATTTAATTGAAAAGAACAAAACATTCTTGATATGAAATTAAAGTCCATTAAACTTATTAATAATATATAATAATATTTTTATTTATTAATATAAAATTAAAAAATATCATAATAATAATAATAAAAGAATAATATTACAAATAAAATTTAAAAGTTATTAATAAAAATATATAATAAATATCATTTTCATTTATTTTCATAAATTTGAAAAAATAAATAAGTTATTATAAATAAATAAATGTGATAAATATTATTTTTCATTTATTTTTATAAATTTAAAAAAAAATAAGTTGTTATATATAAATAAATGTGGATAACATAATTTATAAAAGATAATCATAATAAATATATATAACTAAAAATTAAAGATAACAATTAAAAAATAAAAATTATTATGAATAACTAGTGTAATGATAAATTAGATGTTTAACTTTTTATATGTTGTACCTATGGAGCAAATTATTTGGAGTTATGAATGTGGTATAGATTTGTTAAGAAAATAAAAAAGTAAAAAACATAGTTTAGAAAGTAATGTTTTTAATAAAATATGTGACATTTATATCTTAATAGTATTGTGTATATCTTGTTGTTTTGTTTTTTTAACAGAAACTTAAAAAGGAGTATATTAAAGAGGCTTTGCACAATTATTAAGTACAAAATCACAATAGATATAAGATTCTAAAAGTAAGATAGATACAGAAACAAAACAAAAAAAACACCATAGAGAGAGCTTTCTAAAGCCGCTAAAAGAGTTGATGTTCTGAGTGTTTACAAACGTAGTATAAATACGGATAAACTGTTGATTTAGTAGTATGCAAAAAACATTAAGCTAAGGGAAGATCATTTCAGTTTGCCTGGAAACCCCATAGGCTGGGTGATGAATTCTTCTTCCATTTTCAATATGACTGCTCTTGGATTTTCTTGAGTGTGACTTCCCTGGTTCAACTGCACCAAATTCTAAAGGTCCTACTGAATACGGTCAATTTTGCCCATTATCTCTTTCAAATTCATCTCATTATCATCAATTCTTGAATCATGACAACTAGTCTGGTAAGAAACATAACATACATCCTCCACTAACTGCTTGACCTCCTTAGCAGTCTCCTTATTGTCAGTAATTCCGATGGCCACAAAGTCTGACAGGCGCTGGATGTTCACCTTCAGGTCATCAAACCCTTCTTTTACACTTATCTGGACAGGGCCAATTCTTCTATGTTCCATTCTCAACACGGGTGGCGGATTTTTACTGCAATAACTCTATCTGAAACTGAAACTATAAATGTTGCTGCAAGCGTAACCGAGAAAGGATATGCTCGTTCAAGAGAAGCCCCTGAGCCCTGCAAGGAACTGGCAGTTACAACAGAGAGCCAACCCATAGCTTCTCCCATAAACAGTAACGAGAAGTTACTCCTTAGTTCGTCAAAGAACAAAAATTGACTGCTTATGATACCTGAGGAGGGAAAGACAGAAGTTGGACGCACAGAGTTGTCCCCAACCTCACCAAATACAAAAAACACAAAGGACTGAGGGGAGCAAGGAACGAGGGACCGATTGCTCACCAAATCCAGAGACTGGGGGGGGCAAGGAGACAGGCATAAGAGATCAATGGGTATGAGCCACCCTTCACAGATCTTAGGAAAGGAGAGTTGCACCTCGTCCAGGGAGGAACCACTAACAGGCAAAAGGAAGAGTGACCAACTCGAGGAAGAAGAAAGGTGGTTTAAGCTCCGAGGAAGAGCTATCGTACGAGCGGGGGTGCGGGCATAAGCATGAGGACTGAGCGCACCATTAAGTCTGGATGGGACTGCCTTAAATGGAGAGGGAGGTGAATAATGGGATGGGGAAGGTGGAGGCCATGTGCCCCTTTGCATAGTGCATGAGCTGCCAACTATTAGCAATGCCATAACCAAAACAAAGCTTTGCTCAATATTTTTCCCGAGACTTTGCAATGGGGATAGAGACCCTTGGGTTGAATTAGGGAATGGGTTTAGGACTAACTTCTTCATTGTTTAGTGAAATGAAACCTCGAGGAAGAGAGGCGCTTGTATTTGCCAGAGCATTTGCTTGGGCGTTATTCGCTCTTAAGATGTGGAAGTAGTCGATACTAGCTAGGAGTGGTAGTTGAGTGATCTTGTTATACAACCTTCTGCATTTGGTGGAGCCTGTTGAGTAGCCAGTTGTCATTTTGAGGATAACATGTCGCGAGTTCCCAAAGACTAGCAATCTAGAGATGTTTCCATTGTCTAGAATTTCTAATCCCTGTAGAAGCGCCAGCCACTTAGCCTCATTGTTTGTCTTGTGTCCCAATCCCTAAGCGAAGGTTTTTACCGTTTGTCCTCTAGGGTCAAGGAGGATCCCCCCCTCACACCTGCCTCCCCAGTTTGTTGTTTTGTTATGATAGTGTGGTTTTATTCATTTTTTCATATGGTATCAATGTGACTAAGGTATCAAAGTTATTAAGGGCAAACTATGACCTTTTATCATGTTAGATTATCAATCTTTAAAAAAAATAATATGTATATTTTTCAAATTTACATAATTTGGAAATAAATTTGAGCAATATGACAATATAGTTAGCTTTTAAGTAACCAAATTAACCAAGAGTATTTCTAGTTTTGTGGAAACTAGCCTTCATATTCTTTAGGAGGGTGTTTTGTAAGTTTCATTTTTTTTCTAGTTTTGTGGAAACTAACCTTCATATTCTTTAGGAGGCTGTTTTGTAAGTTTCATTGTTTTTTTGGAGATTGTTTTGAATTTTTCGAAATGTATTTTACATTTTGCATTTAATGGTATGGATTCGAGCAGTAGAAGCAACTCCATAATCTAGGTCTATAAAAAGAACTCGCAGAAGATTAATAAAAGTGATCTGGGAGATAAATAGGCAACATTATAGGTCACAACCAAACAAAACATATCTTGGATGGCCAAATTAGGTAACAAAATGGGGCAATTTGCGAGTTGTAACAAAAGCTGGTCATGGATCTCTAGGTCAAAGAAACAATGTTCTTATTTAAAAATAAAAGTTTTGACTCTTGAAACAACTCTCGCTGCATAACCAATTAGCAACAAAAAAAAACCTTCGAACAAAAAATAGACTTAAGATTGCCCAAAATACACGATAACTTGCAACAAACGAAAAACAACAAAGCAAGAAACACCTACTCTAATAGCATGTAGAAATCCAGGATTAACCCAAATCATGAATGAGCCTCATCGTGAAACAAAAAAGAAACGTATTGATCTCTCATTACAAATACAAGAGAATATCTTCCATTTATAACAATGGAAGAGACCCAACATTGGATGTGAATAGTTGGGCACATAAAAATCCCTACATCAGCTTACAACAAATAATAGTTGATTGTAATGGAAAATACCAACATCAAGAACCTTAGTCTCAATTTTTTTCCTCGATATAACATCCAACATAGATCTTACATTTTAATTTTTTTGTTACTTCTCTTATCATAAAAATTGTTGTTAGATTATTTCTTAATAATAATAATAGTAATAATAATTTATTTTTAAGGTCATAACCAAACCCAACACCAATTTGGTGTCTTAGATCCCCTTGTTTATGAGACATGAGATTCTCTTTCGACAACTATGTAAATGCTAAAGTCTACATAGATATGCAGACCCTGCTCTCTTCTAATTTGAACCTATAATTTAAAAAAATAAAATTATTAAGATATAATTTATAAAAAAATTATACACTGAAACAAATTTATTAAGATATAATTTAAAAAAAATTATATACTTAAACAATTTTTCACTTTGATTCTTTATAATAAATCTAAATTTTAAAAAAATACATTTTTACTCAACTTATTCATTAATTACTTCTTCTTTTTTTGCCCTCGCATCCACAACTAGAGTACAGCCAGCACCGTTTCATCAAGGTGACCATCAAACCTCCGTGTTGTTCCATCCATTACGCTGCTCACCATGAGATTTGAAGACCTCATGAAGACCAAACCCCACAGAGACCAATTGATCTACACCTCATGGCTTTATTCATTAATTACCTTATTTGTTAAATCCTTAATTTACTCAACCTTACATCGAAGAGTCACAATTAGGGTTACTTGGAAGACTTACATTTAGGGTTACTGGAGCTTTTCTTAGAAATAGTTACAGGTAGTGTGAATAGTCACAATTAGGGTTCTCGAGCTTTTCTCGAAAAGCAGGATCCGTTTCAGATTACTGGGCGAAGCGCTTCTCGATTTGTTAGCTCGCTGTTCTCGCGGGGATATCTGTTTTCTTTTTTTTCTTCAAAAGACTTGGTTGCGTCGAGGGCCGAGGCCACGTCGCATGCGAAAAGTACGAAACAATTAATGTCAGTCTCAGTTTTTCGATCGACGAGCGGCATATCCGCGGACCGCTACCATCTGCCGTCTGCTTTCATCAATTCTTTCCTTTATGTTGACCCGAAGTACTCGGAATTTCAATTTACAGGTTTTTAATACGTTCATTATTTTCTCGCCGATAGGTAGATGCTGCTTTTGTTAGCAATATACATGTAACACGGTGGAGCGAATTGAATTCGATAAGAACATGAGTGGAAGAACATTAATGGCGGCCTATTTTCCGAATTTTACAGAAAAGACTTGGCCTTTTAGCAGGCAGGTCCAGGGCACGAATTTTGTGCAGGGAACGATGGTTGATCTCGTGTTTTTGCCATAGGGTTTTCTTTGGAGCAGTGGGATATTTTTTTTTTCCATAACATGAGTGGAAGAACATTAATGGCGGCCTATTTTCCGAATTTTACAGAGAAGACTTGGCATTTTCGCAGGCAGGTCCACCAGGTTGTCAGGGCACGAATTTTGTGCCGGGAACGATGGTTGATCTCGTGTTTTTTTTGTCATAGGGTTTTCTTTGGGGCAGTTGGATCTGTTTTATCCATTCCAGAATTTTATCTCGGAAACCATGGATTATCTTTGTCGGCGAAAATTTAGAATTTTCGCCTGCGACAGGTCAATTAATGTTGCAGTAGGCATTGTGTTCGTTGGACCAGTATAAGCGCTAACCAAAACGCCAGAATCCCGCCAGAATCTAGCAGATCAATTTTTGTTTAAATTCAAATTTAGAGTGGTTAAATCACAATCCCAGTGATTTCGGTTGTTTTAAAATCGTGGATTTAGTATGAGACAATGAAATACAATTGCTGAAATTGTTAAACTGAGAAAATAACCATTCTCCAAGCTAAATTTGATGGTATTTTATCCAAAAAAAAGAGAAAAACGGGGCATTTTAGTTGTCTTTTATCCTAAGTGGTGTTCGTTGGATTGGATTTCAAGCGGTTTGAGATCCAATAGGGCCGCCTCCAATAGACTAAATAACTAGTTGCCGTCAAGTCGTCAAGTGATAGCTTACTCTGTTACCCTTCCATGAGACCGAGACTTACACGATTCTGCTTTTTCTCTCGTGTTAAACCTAAATGCTTTTATCAACTGTAGACTAAAATCCGGGACAATATTTTCTTTTTGCAATTATCCTTTGAGTTTGGAATAAATACTTTCTTCACTTGGCATCTTCTTGTTTAAACGGTTTGCCGTGTTCGGCTCTATAGTGTAATCAAATCTCTCAATGACTTCATTATAATCAAAATTGATTACAGTAGAGCAACATTGCAGTGAAAATTTGATTACAATAGACCAACATTGCAGTGATTGAGGGATTTGATTACAATGGAGAGCCAAAATTTGATTACAGTAGAGCAACATTGCAGTGATTAAGGGATTTGATTACAATGGAGAGCCAGACATGGCAAACCGTTTAAAGGGAAGAAAATATTTATTCTAAATTCAAAGGAAAACTGCAAGAAAAATAAATATTTGTCCATGATCTAAGTTTATAGTTGATAGAAGCAATTCGGCTAACAATGGAGAAGAAGTAGTTGGGCTAACAATGGAGAAGACGCAGAATCCTGTAAGTCTTAAACTGAAATGTTTTTTCTGTCTCTACTTTTATGGATACTTTTATGGAGGTGCAAAAATTACTCTCTTTCTTTCCAAGTTTTTTTAGGCTTTTTCTCATGGGTCCTAGGACTAAATTTATGGGGATTAGTTGTTAATTGATCAATAAGCATTTTGGCTCTCCAAAATATACATAAATGTGTTTTTTCTTTTCTAAATTTTCAGCTTATATATCTTACAAAAATTAAAATTATATTTTTGTTTTTGAAATTTAGCTTATAAAATATATAGAAATTTGAGGGTTACTTGATTACAAGTTAATTGTTACTAATTATTTGTTAGCATTGCTTTCGCTCCTAGTTATCATATGTAAATTGAACTAGGTAGCTATATATTGATGTCCCCATGGGATTAACTTCGAAATTGCTTTTCTTAAAACTTCAATAAATTTGAAATGGAAAAGTGTGGATTTTATAGATTTTATATCCATACATAAATATAATAATAAATATTAAATATTATAGATTCATTTTACAATAATTATTTATAAATAAAAAAATATTTAATATTATATTAAGTTTCATTTAAATATCATATCAACCTAGATAATTATTTTATAAACACTAATCTATGCTTAAAGTAAATTTGAGAAAGTAAATAAATTAAAGATAGAATATGAAAATTCACACATCAAATAAAAAAATCATAAAAACATAACAAGCATTTTTCGATGAAAAAATTCTTCGCTTTATTGATGTATATGTAAAGTAGGTCAGCTTAAAACACTAAAAGTGTATAGAGAGAGTGGTCAAAGAAAATGACCATAGCACAAAATAAACTTAGGCCCAAAGTTAAGCCAACTACATGGTAGCGGCCCAATAGACAAAAGAGTTGGTCTCATTGAGGAAGAAGAAAGTCCAAAATAGCCAAAATGATAGTCCAAAATAAGGCCAAACCGATAGAACAAAAAGGAAGGACACAAAGAAGGCCCCAAGAAGTTAAGGCCCAAACCAAGCCTCAAACAAAAATAGCCTGGAGACTGCCCTCCTAGAGAAGAGAACTTGTCGACCAAAACTTGAAAAAGATGAAATATGTGCCTGCTTTGACAACAAATAAGCCTGAATGTTCTGCTCCCTGAATATGTGTGAGAAGGAAATGTTTTGGTAGCAATTAATCAGAAGTCTGATTTTTTTTAGCCAAGACCCAAGATAAATGATATTTAACCACTGTATGTTTTTGGCCACTTTTTGGCCCAATCAATGATAATACTAGAGTCACCATAACTATGAATCCCATCCAAACCAAGGCTCCGAGTAAACTGAAGCAGGACCTAGAGGGAGAGGAGCTCCCCTTTAGTATTGAAACCAGTGTTATAGTTCATCCATAATTTATATAAACAAAACTCGTCCATCCAAAGGATAGCACCGACCCCACAAAGAGTGGATTCCTTTTGAGAGGCCCCATTAAAAAATCCCGTCAAACTATGAGCAGGGGCCAGATCTATAGGGACCCTAGATTTAAGCATAGGACTTCTACCAGTGGTTTGATCTTTACCATATTCAAAAAAAGCATTGAGTCTCTTTAGACCGATAGAAAGGCCATTTGGCAAAGAGTCCTCAAAGATCCATTTGTTTCTGCAATCCCACATCTCCCATAATATGTAGCAAGGTAAAGATGTCCAATGAGGATTCTTTTTTTGCCAAACAAGGAAACATTCCGATAACATATCACTATTCCAAGCTATGTGGCTTTTTAACATACAACAAATTTCCTGCCAAACAGATTGAGTGAAACAACAAGAGACAAACATATGAAAAATAGTTTCTTTAGCTAGACCACAGAGAGGACAAAAATTTGGACCGATCATACGTTGTTTCAGGATATTATCCCGGGTTAAGAGACGATTTTCCAGCGCTAACCAGTAGAAGATAATAATACGGTAAGGCGCCTTCCAAAACCAAAAAGTATGCCACCAATGTTATATGACTGTAATATCATCGATTAAGAACATAACAAATTTATAAATCTTGTCATGTCAATTAAGTATGTGTTTAAAACATAACAAATTTTATATAAATATATTTGTATTTGTTTAAAACATAACAAGTTTTATATCAAAAATATTTGTCTTAATGTAAATATAAAATTAAAACATCATATAGGAAATCACAACATTTATTTTTTTAACAAAAGTCAACAATGTAATGTAAAATTTGTCACATGCCATTTAAAAAAAATTCCATATTACATGTTTTTTATTTTTTATAACTCATACTCCGAAGGATTTATATCCTATGGATAATCTCTTTTATCAATCAAAAAGAAAATGAGTAAAGTTTAAAATTTTATTTTAATTAAAAAAATCAACTTATTTTATAAATATTGGAAAACTTTATAATTTTTTGTTAATATGAAATTGAACTAAAGCATTTTACCTTGCAAATAAAAAATATGGTATGGATTAATAGATACAAATATTGAAGGTTTTATTTTTTTGGTAATGTGCCTCTAAGAGTCCATATATATCGAAGTTTTACAAAATTATGGTTTATATTTACAAAATAACAAAAAATAACTATGTAATATCATGTATTGCCCATATGAAATGGGCGAAATCTTCAAATATAGATAAGTCCTGGATCAGTCTCTTTTTTTTCAGCAGAAAAAATACCAGATCTTGTTATTCTATTGAATCAAAGATCATCATATACATTTAGTCATAAAGACATTCTTCATAGATAGATTCAGCAAGGGAGGATCCTTTTAACTCAAAGGCGAGTCCCCGTCATCAAACCATGGTCAGAGAGACACAAGCCTGTTGTATTGCAGGCTTTTATCATCACTCCTGTATAGACAGGTCAAGTTTTATCAAATTTCTGAAATGAGCAGAAGCAACATAAATCATGAGCATAAGAAGATCACTAAAAGTCTCTTCATGGGATTGCTTAGATCCCAATTAATGACAACAAAAAAAGTGCTTAATGAGCCAGCACATGCTAATATAACTGAAAATTACCATGATTAGTAATCTTGTCAAACATATATTCCTGGAAATTCCCAAAACCTGAATTGAGAGAGAGTGCATTTTTAGAGAGACTGTCGGCAATCTGGTTATGCTCACGATATATGTGTTTCATGATCATATCCAGAAAGTTATGTAATAATTCTCTTATATCATCACACCAATGTCTCAGATGTGGTAACTTCAGTGTGCCTTTTCCTGTAGCCCATGATATGATGACAAGGGAGTCTCCATATAAAGAGTGTAGAGGAATTCCCATAATCTTTGAGACAGAGAGAAGAGCCCATAAAGCCATCAGCTCGGCTTTAGTGTTAGAACTTCTGCCACAACCCATGGAGAAATGAATACTGTAATAGCTGCTCAAATATAATATGAAACCTGCCCCCCCTATGTTCTTGGCGACTGCACCATCAAAATACCCGCAGGGATACTCAATCTTTGGAGGCATTCCAATCACTCTGTTTTTAATCTTCTTAACAGGCACAGTGTATGTATGAAAGAGCAAATCAATTTGATGGAGGACCAAATAGACCGTTGGAGTGTTCCCTTCAAAAATACAATTATTTCGATGTTTCCAGATAGACCATAAGGTGAAAAATGGCAGATAAAGCTTGGGATAGTCCAAAGAGTGATCCCGAACCCAATGCTCCAGATACAATCGCACAGAAGCTCCCGTAGAAGCTTTTTTAAAGGAACGAGAGTCAAAGTGCTCAAAAACAGCTTCAAAGGTGTTCTTGGTAAAATGACAGTCCAAAAACAGATGCTGGGTTGTTTCTTCATCTTTCTTGTAGAGCAAGCAGTGACTAGGTCCCTAAATGCCACGTTTAATGAGTTGATCCCATGTTAACACTTTATTTTTTAAGAGAAGCCATATAAAGCATCGGATTTTTTCAGGAATATTATATTTCCATAGAACCTGAAAAACAAGAGAAGTATCCGAATCAGGCTCCTTAAAGTGATCCACCACACACTCATACGCCACTGCCGCAGTTAAAGATCCTGAGTAATTCTTGAATGACCAAAGAAAATTATCTGGAAAGGACCTGAGTCTTATCCTCCCTTGCTCCATCCCCTTAACATATTCATTCCAAATAATGTGCCATTCTCCATCTAGATCCAGGTCCGATGCAGTGAGCCAGTAGGTCTGGGCTTCTTCTGCATAATTTCTGGCTTGAGCCAGGGATATTATCCCGTAATCTTCCAGATAATTACGGAGATCTTGAGGTAGTATGAAACATGTGCCCATACCTATGATTGGGTCCACGCCTACCCTTATGCTCTCACCATTTCCCACCATCCAAGTTAATCCTTTGCCAAACCAGGAAATAGTGCTAATGAAGCCTTTCCAAATAACAGAGACACCCATAGCAGAGAATGCCTTGTATCAAATCCATGATAAAACATTATTCTTCTTTAAATATTTCACAAAAATTAACTTGTACCAAATACCATTGCCACAAAGAGCCAGCCAAAAAGATTTAAGCCTTAAGGAAGTGCTGAACCATTCTAGATTTTTGATACCCCAGCCCCCTTGTGAAGTAGGCTTAGATAAAGAGGTCCAATCAACAAGGTGGAATTTTTTCTTATTCCCCGTAGAGCCCCAAAGGAAGTCAAAGATTAAACTTCTAATTTTTCCTCAGAATGGATTTCGATAAGGGGACTAAAGCCAACCAGTACACCGGTAAGCTGGTGAGAACAACCCTAATAAGAACCAGCCTCCCACCCAATGATAGAAGCCTGAAAGAGCAATGTGAATCCCGTTTTCAAACTTTTTAATGAGCCATAACCAGTCTTTAACTTTGTATCATGAGGGTTTTATAAAATACCCAAGATAATTGAACCCCAAAGAAAAGTCCTGGGTTTTGAAAGGCAAAGAGCGCGTGATTCTGTTTATTGTCCCATCATCAACATTGTTGAACAAAAAGCAAGACTTCTCTGAGTTTATGAACATGGCTGATGCTTCACAAAAAGTATCCAATAAAACTTTGAATGCTATCCATTCTTCACAAGTGCCAAAACCGAAAAGAATCACGTCATCAACAAAAAGAAGGTGAGTAAGGGATAGATGTTTTGAGATTTTGATCCCTTTAACCAGACCATGTCTGTGAGCATCATCAATAAGGATGCTGAGTCCTTCAATCACAAGGATAAAAAGGAGAGGAGAAAGTGGACATCCTTGTCTGATTCCACGTGAGGCCGTAAAGAAATGAGAGGGGGAGCCATTGATAAGTAGTGCAAAATTAACCGAAGTTAAGCAACCCATTATCCAGTTGACTCCTTCCAGAGGCATACCAATTTGCAGAAGAATGAGCCTCATATAGGACCAGTTAACTCTGTCAAAGGCTTTGGTGAGATCAAGTTTAAGGACAAGGCCACTTTTGTTCCTGGTTTTGATAGAGTGTAGAACTTCTTGGGTAATAGCCAAAGGCTTTGAGATCTGGCAGTTTTTTAGGAACCCAAACTGCTAAGGAGAAATACATTTGTCAAGAAAGGGCTTAAGACGATTCGCAGCAACCTTTGCTATCAGCTTATAAATCAAGTTGCAAAGAGAGATAGGGAAAAAATCGGCAAAGGTTGAAGGTTTGTCTTTTTTAGGTATGAGAGTGAGAAAAGTCGAATTGAGAGAGGGCAGAACCCTCCCAGACATTCGTGAATCTTCCACCAAATTCATAAGTTCATCCCCCAAAAGATCATAAAAAGCTAAAAAGAACTCTATAGGGAAACCGTCAGGCCCAAGAGATTTGTCTTTCTTGAAAGACTTGAGGGCCCTTTCTACTTCCATAGATGTAACCTTGGAAGTAAAGATTGACCGCTCCTCAAGGGAAATACAGGACAGGAAGAGGCTGATAATTTTCAACTGAGCAGAAATAGTAGTAAGGTTATCATCACAGAAAATCCTTTTAAAGTGTTTGACTCCTAGGTCCTTCAAATCCTGGTCACGTTCAACCATAGTGCCCTCCTCATCCTCCAGACCCCAAATCGCATTATGATTTTTTCGAGCAGTAGCCACAGAATGGAAAAATTTGGTGTTGGAGTCACCCAAAGTTGCCCAAATCATCCTACTTTTAAGCTTGGCAGAAAGGATCTCATGATCCCTTAGTTTTTTCAGATCCTGTTGCAGAGCCTTAAGAATGGAAAGAGTCACCGAAGTGTAGATACCTGTAGGGGAGGATGAAAGTATATTATGAATCTTCGTCTCAATTATAAAACTCTTATCTTTCATCTCGAGGGACTTGAGCTGGGTCCAATCTTTAATTTTCGTTTTCAATAGTCTAAGCCTCATCAAGAAAGAGTCCATCCCAGAATTAGAGGAGTCATGAGTGAGGAGAGGCCACTCTTTCTTAATCATATTAACAAAATCCTCAAAAGCTAGCCAAGAGTGGTTGAATTTGAAAGGAAAGACGCAAGGAAAAGAGTTCTCCCTCCATTCCAAGATAACCGAGTAATGGTCCGATATAGCCGAGGGAAAAGCCCAAACCTTGTGTTGAGGAAGAAGGTCAATAAGGCTAGAGGAAAGCAAAAACCTATCCAATCTTTTACTAATTCCATCATCTCCCGAGCGGCCATTTCGCCAGGTTGGTCCTGCATAGTCAAGAGCAATGTCAACGAGCTGATGAGAGGAGAACAGGTGAGTGAAAAAGGGTCCAAGAGGATCAGAGCATGCCTTTTTACCCCAGACTTCGGAGCAGTTTAAAGTGAGATTAAGATCGCCTGCTAAAACCAAATTAGGTTGGTTGAGAAGACCCCCTTGCACAACCAAATCCCAGAAGGTTTCCCGGTTAGTATAAGGCCCATAACAGTTGAGAAGGGAGAGATTTAATGAAGAACCCCAGACATGAGCTTTAAGGAGAATCCTCGCCATAGTTCTGAAGGCATTGATCTTGAAACAGTGAGGGTTCCAGGCCGCAAGTAAACCCCCAGAGAGTCCTGAGGAACTCAAAGCACAATATTCCCAACCTAGATGCAATTTAGAGAAAGCCAAAAGAGCTTCATGCGAGCTGGTCATAGTTTCTTGCAAAATGATAAGATAAGGGGAAAGAGAAACAAAGAGGTTCTAGAGACTTTTGTGCTTGGCCAAGCCTCCAAAGCCGCGGATGTTAAAGGAGAGGATCTTCATTAAGAACCCGATGATATGGGTGTCTTTGCTCTAAGGGCCCGAGAGGGGAAAGGTTGAACATTACTTGCAACAGTCTTCAACCTTTCTGATAGTGGAGTATAATGGAGGGGTAAAGGAGAGGAATCCGATGAGGAAGGAGGAGCTTTCTTCGTTTTTCTTCGAATAGTCACATTCTAAAAGCGTATTGAGTCCAATTGGAGGACTGAGGGAGATTAAGGTGTTTTGTCAGAAAAAATATCCAAGGAATTTTGTAGAGAGGGATCAGCAAAGGAGGGTGAGGATACCGGACTGCGTGGAGGGGAAGGAACAGAAGGAGGTCTAGAGCCAGGTAAGGGAGGGAAATCAGAGTCCGTGAATAAAGAAGGCATCACAGGGTAGAGTGGCGAGGAAGGTTGAGACTCCGAAAAAGGAAGCCGAACAGAAGGTGGATGATTTTTTGGCAAGGCCGACGACATAGAGGGAGGAAGTTCCTCCTCGATAGTGGTAATAGGAGTCTTATCAGGTGAAGAGTCAGGGGCTAGAGACTCAGAATTCCCTGCTAAACCAGAAGAAGGGCCTGAGGCGGTAACAGAATCAAGAAGCAAGAGTTCTTGCTCAGTTGCATCGTAGAAAAAAGAGCTAGCCTGAGAAAGCATACCTTTTGAAGGCTCGTCCTTGACAGAGACCAATGTAGTAGGAGAGGGAGATGGAACTCGATCCAGTGAGAGTGGTGAGGAGATATGAGTGACAGTCCCATTTCTGAACTCTGGACAGGTTCTTCGAAGATGGCCTACAGCTTTGCACTTACTGCAGCGGAAAGGCACATTTAGGTAGTCGAGCCGCTGCTGCATAGTCCTTTCAAGACAAATAATGTCAATCTTGGCAGGGAGTCCTGTGGTTAAATCCATTTCCACAAGGATCTTGGCCATCCGTTTGTCATATGTATGAAGGAAATGATCTTCAACGGCAACGAATTGCCCAATGGTATTCCCAATACCCTCCATCACCTTGCGGTTCCACAACGGTAAAGGCAGACCAGGAAGAAGGACCCACAAGTGTCGTTTCTTGACACGTTCTCTTTGAGGGCCAAAGTGAATATGCCAGCGGTCCAGAACTAAAGACCCCTCCAGTATGCGCCAAAAAGAGTTAAGAACAGACAGTGCATGGGCCTCTTCCAAAAACACTATAACAATCCAACCTCTGGCTAACAAACTGATCGAGGGAGTATACGAGAAAAGTGGTTTCCAATTTTCTGCGGCCCAAGCTTGCCAATCGTTCTTTCCCATCTGAGTATACTCCAGTCTTCCAATAAGGGCACGAGAGCATAAAGCCTCTATCCTGTCCATGAAAATGTCCCTTCCAAGAACAAATTGTAATTTGCCCTCTCGAACTTTGTGAGCCTTTGCAGTCCTGCGGCGAAGGCTGCGCAACTGAGAAGGTAGAGGGTCTCCTTCCATCTCTAAACCAGGCCCTAGAAATGGCCTCAACCAACGAGAGTTGAGTTCGACAGGTCACCAAATCAGCCAACAACCACGTAGGGAAATGACTCATACAAAAAAGGAGAACCACGAGAAGACCACGAAAAGGATTCCAGAATGGGATGACCACCAAGAAAATCGAAATGAGTCAACCCATAAAAAAGAACCCAAGACAATCATAAGATGAGAAAGTCATAAGTGACGGAGGAACCCCAAAATGCTGACAAGGAAACTAGAAGGACACCTGCAATCACTGAGAGTACAATTGGAACACAAAACCCTAAAAACCCAGAAACGAAACCCGAACCAACTAACACCACCCGTTAGTGCTTCAATCCAAAAGAGGCAGGTTAGAACAGAAGTTCCAGCAAATTTCTGGATCAGTCTCTTTTATGAGGTCCTTCTGCTACTCCCAAATGATCATTGTATCCCCATCAAGATGAAGACCTGTTTTCGAGAGTTTTACAGATACATCATTCCTGTGTCTATAGATAGACTGGAAATATATGTCTTCAAATGCACCAAGTATGTGACAAATAGCTTCGAATGTAAGGATAGTGTATATACTGACATGCTTTTTGTGTAAATAAAGTTAGTCAATAACAAGCTTAGAGTCCCCACATACCTGGAAAGAAGAAATGCCAAAATATACAACCAACGCGAGGATCATAAACACAAGATAAAAATTTATAGGAATGACCATGAGAAAGATATAAGATACCACATGTACCCCATAACTAGGGTTGCCTTGTGTAGCCCCCATCAAAAAACACCAAGCCCGATTATAATCGATGTGTAGAGTGTCATCGTGACTCTTTTATCCATCAAGATCTATATTGCAAGTTTTACTAATAACTCATCCACAGTTTATCAATAACTCAAAGGATATAGAATTGTGTTTTATATATTCTAAAAATATTAAGATTTGGATCTTTTATGTTAAAATGTTTTTAATAATTTTTTTCAAAAATCTAATAAAAAAGTTAATAATTTTTTTATAAACAATCTAATAAAAAATATCAAAATAATATATATTAATGATTAAAATTATAAATAAAATACAATAAAAATATTTAAAAACACTAAATCCAAAACATATAACATTAAAACTACTCCAATAATGTAACATACTCAAAGTATACAATGATGTAACTCTCATAACTCCATATATATTTATGGGCCAACATATATTTATAATGGGGTTTGAAGCATATATATTTATGCGCCAACATATATTTATAATGGTGTTTGAAGTAAATTTGAATCATGCAATATATGTACTCTTACACTCAAAGTATATAATGATGTAACTCTCATAACTCTATATATATTTATTGGCCAACATATATTTATAATGGGGTTTGAAGCATATATATTTATGGGCCAACATATATTTATAATGGGGTTTGAAGCATATATATTTATGCACCAAGTGTTTGAAGTAAATTTTAATTATGAAATATATGTACGAAGTACATGAAAATAAATTGAAAAAAAAATCAGTTTTTTTTTTTCATTTTATTTAATTTTCATTTATTTATAGAACAAGGATTGGATTTGTGTTTTATTATAACGGTTAAAGTACTTTAAATTAGCCCCAAGGGTTAGCTCAATTGGTAAGACGTGCGCACACTCTCTCGGTACGGGGAGAGGTCACGGGTTCGAGCCTTGAGTCCTTCAGGGTTAGGTCATCTGTGAGGATGGCTAGCGGTTTACCACCTCTACCATCCACTAATGTGGGGAAGTATTGCTGAGTTTTCCGTAGAGATTTCCTCTGAAAAAAAAGTACTTTAAATTATATATTCAAAATATATAATTTCTAATTAAAAATAATAAAATATTTTTTCAATTTAACGTTTATATTTATAATTATAATAAAATAATAATAACAATAACAATAGTTATCTGAGACATTTAGAAGACTTTGAAAAGATAAAATTTTCTAAATTTAAAAAAAAAACCAAGAAAGTAGCAAATATTACTATTAACAAATCTTATCATTTAAAAAATACAAACTAATTTTTATTTTAATTAAGATAAGATTTTCTAAATTAAAAAGGAGAAAGAAAGAACTGGAAATATCACTATTGACAAATCTTATCATTTAAAAATACTAACTAATTTTTATTTTAAATTAGTTATTTTAATTATGTATAGGTTTTTTATAAGATTTAAAAAAAATGTTTATTATACTTGAATTATTATATTAATATAAGTATATATACAAAGTTTAAGGGGCAACTAACTAAGTTGGATATTTTCGGACCAAGATAACAAATAGTAAGGGTAAAGGGTTCAATTCACCCAGTCCTTCTAGATTAGACATCTAAGTAATGCCAACAAAGTGAGGCCTCTTCGAATTGGCCCCTTAACTTAGATTTATGTAAGTAGTGTACTAAAAAACACGAACCACTTTAAAAAAAAGTATATATACAAAATAATTTATTTATTCTAAATCAATATATATATATAAACTAATCTATTTATTTTAATTATGTATAATTATTTTTTATGATAGTTTTTTACATATGCATTCTTATATTGTATTTAAATGGTGGTATGGTAGCCTTTGGAAATTGAACATTCCATTGAATCTCAAATGTTTTTTTTGGTTGTGTTTGGAGAATTGCATTCTAACTTGGGATAACATTGTGAGGAGAGGTTGGTCGATGCTTAATCTTTGTTCTCTCTATAAAAAGGATGGTCAATCAGTGAACCTTCTTTTTGTGCATTGCTCTTTTACTAAAAAGATTTTATAGGATCTACATATTTCTCATGAGTGGGGGTCACCCTCCATGGAAGAGATTTTGAGCATTGGGTTGGGACTATACATGATCACAAACTTATGTTTGTTTTAATTTGTTGGGATATATATAAAAACAAAAATTGTGCAATTTTCGAAGATAAAGCCCCAAATGTTTTTGCATGTTGTATGAGAATTTTGGGACTATATAAAGAATATTATTCTTTGGATTGTCGAAATAGAAATCGGCAAATTTCAGGGCCTCCTATATCCTCTACTGCTAAAGGATACTTCGATGGTGTTGCTTAGAAGGGAAAATGTGGTGGAGGAATGTTCCTAAAAGTTAACGAGGATCATAGTTTCAGACTTTGGTCGTGTTGTGGTTCGAGCACAAACAATAGAGCATAACTATTAGCACTCTAGGGATTACTTCAATTTAATAGTACATTTGGTATTGTTTATCTCCATGTTCTTGGTGATTCTAAGGTTATTGTGAATTGGGCAAATGGATTATCTTCTTTGCAGGTACTATCATTGGTCCAGCAATGGTGTCACAAAATTAGCATTCTTTAAGCTTCCTTTCTAGATATTTCTATTTGCCGAATTTGGCTTAGGGAGCGTTTTGGCCCAATTCTTCAACGTTTTTTTGGTTCTCCTCAGCTTTTCCTCCCATACATAGAAGGGAGAGCCGGAAACTGGATGGGCCCAAGAGTCTGCTACGATCTGAACAAAATCAGCTTGCTTGGCCCACAATGGGTTAAATCTAAACGGGATGGGTCCCAGATTGATTTCTTGTCTCATTTCCAGAAGAATGGGCTTGTGGTCGGAGCCACCGAAGGAGAGGATTTTGGAGGTAATAATCAGGCCTAGCAGATAGAAGTTATCCTGAATCAAGAATCGGTCAAGTCTGGCCGCAATGTGCCCAGGCCTAAACCTCCTGTTGGTCCAAGTGTATTTCCCTGTAGTAGGCTTGACATCAATGAGGTTCCAGGTCGAGATGATGTCTTCCGCTAAGACTTTGATCGGGTCTGGAGAGCTTGAACCCCCTCTTTTTTCATTCTGGTTGAGAATGAGATTCAGATCCCCTGCTAAGATGACATTACCCTGCAGATTATTTCGTTCTTCACGGAGAAGATTCCAACAGTTCACTTTTTCGCCATAAGAGTTAGGAGCATATAAGTTGATTATACTTACCAGGGAGTTAGTATCTTTTTGCTTCAGCACAGTGAGGATCCAATGAGTGCTATTTTTGTTGTCCATTAGTTCAAATTTCCTTTCATCCCAAAGGGTTCCAATACCCCCAGATGCTCCTCTGGAGCTTAGAGCAGCGGCTCCTTTTCTTTTCCAAATTTTTTTGCTGGTTTGGAGGAGTGTTGACTCCTCCATCTTTGTTTCCTGAATCAGCAGTATGTCCGGTTGGTGAAGAGAAATTAGGTCTAGGATAGCTTCTTCCTTACCTTTACTACCGAGCCCCCTGCAGTTCCAGGAAATAGCCTTCATTATTTACTTTTGGAGGCCGTAGGCATCCCTTTCGAGGCATGCCCCTGCTGACGGGTGTTTCTTGAGCTTTTCATCATCTTTTCCAGGGTTAGCTGGGATCCTTGCAGCTTATCCTTGTAAGTTGCTATCTCCCGAACTTCTTTTCTTGATTTCCTTCCTTTTGTTTTAGCCTGTCGTGGGGTTATTATTTCAATTTCCCCTTCTTCCTCTTCTTCCTCTTCTTCCAAGTCCATTTCCTCGTCAGATTTTCCCTGACTTTCTCCTTCTTTAGTTTCGGCAGTGTCTTCCTCATTGTCTCTCCCCTGGTCTGAAGTGGCTGTTTCAGGTTCTTTACTCTTCTCATGGCTAGATCTGTCTTCGGTGTCTATGGTTTCTTCCCTTACTTCCTCTGTTTCTGTAGCTCTAGGTGGCTCTTGAGATTTTTCAGATAGACCGCTCCCCTTGCCTTTCTTAGGACCCCCACCTGTTTGGTTTCTAGATCTGGATCTGTTCACCCTATGCCACCCTTCCCTCTTCTCCTGCTGGCTTTCTGGAGTTTTGGGGCAGTTTCGGATGAAGTGCCCATACTCGTGGCAGCCTCTGCACTTGAAGGGGAGTTGTTCATAGTCCAATTTCTGAATGTGGGACCAGTTCCCCACCGTGAGGTTTATAGCTTCAGGCAGTCCGGCTTCTAGATCGACCTCCACACATATGCGGGCGCATGCATATTGGTCCTTTGGGCTGGCCATGTCGATATATTTCCCCAGTGCGTCCCCAATAGCCTGGAGGGATTTGGGATTCCAGCAGTGCATGGGTAGGTTGGGCAGTCTAACCCAGACAGGGACAGCTTTGGGGGTATCAGCTTCCGGATCGAAGTCCGGCGACCATCCATTAAGGTAGAGACCTTGCGGCCCCATGAAGTAGGGCCCATTCCTGAAAATTAAATCTTTATCGTCTTTGGATTGGAAGTCAAAGAGGAAGTATCCCCTTCCGATGGCGTAGGAGGCCACGTCTTTAGTGATCAATGGTCGCCAGTTCCTTTGAACCCAGCTATCGGTAGTTTTGGGTGAGGGCCACAACCCTGTGAACTGCCCGATCAAGGCCCGATCTGCAAGTGACAGGGCAACCCGGATCGTTTCTTCCGGAGGAAGGGCTACCTCCGGCACATCTTCTATTCGCTTGACAAATTTCGGCAATTCTCTTTTGCCTGATCGCTTAGCATGGTTGGAGATTAGCCTATCGAAGGCTTCCGATCGAGTAGACAAAGGCTCGACCTCCTCCGCCATCCTACCCACTCCGAGCTAACTATGCATGGGAGCAGATCTGTCTCCTGAACTTCCAGCAGCTCAACCGAACTGGTTGCACCACCTCAATGATTTCAACTAGCAACGGCCCTGAGATCGGGCTCCTCCTCGACCAGCGTCCTAGGCGTGCTGGATGCAGCCCTCGCCAGCGTCCTCGTTGCAGTTGCCCTCGGCTCCAATCTCAGAGATCGCTCGATCAGCGTGGACCTCGCAGCAAAAAAGAGAATGAAAAAAAAAAGTATGCAATATGTTATATCAATAATATTCTATATAAAATATTTTGTTTTTTAAGCAAAACAAATCTAATTAAAAAAACTTAAAAAATGCTTCCCACATTTATGAATAAAATCTTAATACATTTCTTATTATAAATTATTGTCCCTACTGTATTGATTGAAGATGTAAAATGTTTCTTTGATTCAATGAATACCAAAGAATGGTTTTTTCCACTAAAAAAAATTATTGTCCCTATTGAACCAATACAAATAACAACACCATCATTGATCATGAACTTACAATTTATGTTTAGGATGATGATGATGATGATGGTTAATGTCCACTCATATTAACCCTTACCTAACCCTAGCCTATGGGAGTTGGCTAATCTCTAGACATTTGCTCATTTTCAGGTAAGTTTGGCCGAAATCCGGCAACACAATTTGTTGTTGAAAATAAAATTTTAAATGTTAAAATTACAACTTTTATTGCAGAAATAAATTCAAAACCCTCTATTACCTTTGGCACACCCACATCATGCAATTCCAATCACTGAAAACTACATTTTAAACAATTTCTGCTAGATTTTAAGCGAAAAATAACTCACCAAATTTTAAATACAAATGCTCTATAGAAGCTAGCCTATGACATATTCACTGCTAGACTATGACATGTCAACACGCTTGTATTAAATGACCGAAAACAAAACAAAAATTAAATACAAGGTGATAGGGTTCGAAACTCTAAATTTGTAAATGTGAGAAAGTCAAAGCGAACCAAACGCTTTTGAAATGAATGCGAAGCCCATGCTAACAGCAAACACTTTTTCTCTCGCTAAAAACATTGGAGCCGTTTCACAGTGCTGTTCGAAGCTCCTCCATTTGTTGGTTCGTTGTT
The DNA here is from genome assembly GCA_001517045.1 of Pseudotsuga menziesii. Lineage (NCBI taxonomy): Eukaryota > Viridiplantae > Streptophyta > Pinopsida > Pinales > Pinaceae > Pseudotsuga > Pseudotsuga menziesii. Next base: position 512,101 of record LPNX010611146.1, on the reverse strand, counting down.
TGCGTGGATATTTGTTTTTGTTACAGCACAAGACTTGGTTGCATTGAGGCCACGTAGCATGCGAAAAGTACGAAATTATTAATGTCAAGTTTCAGTTTTTGGGTCGACGAACACCATATCTGTTACCCATCTTCCTAAGATCTTCCTTCCTTGAGCTTTCCCTCGCTTCAATTCTTTCCTTTATCTCGATCCGAGGTATTGAGGATTCCATGTCCCGTTCTTGAATAGTGTTCATTGTATTCTTGCCTTCAGGAGGTGCTTTTGTTTGGAAATTGGATGGATTGAATTGAATTTGATAGGAACGCAGGTCGAGGAATATTAATGGCGGCCGATTCTGCGAGCTACACGGGAATGGCTTGGTCTTTTAGCAGGCAGTTCCACGAGGATGTCAGATTATGATTTTCATGCTTGGGAATGATGAGTCATGTTGTTTTTCTGATTGACTACTCTGATGAGGATGATGATGAGTTGCAAGGCATAGTAACCATGCGTCCGAGCATAGAGGAGTGTAGGCATTAATCATTCCATCAGATCACTGGTTGGATTTTCATAGAATTGAAATAATGTATTTGAAGTGGCAGAGTATGTGGGTGCATCCACCATGGTTTCTGTGACTACTGTGAAATGCATGTGGGTGTGGCTGGAAGGTGACAAATGCCATTTTTCAGATTTTTTATTATGGGTTGACCAAGGTCTGGGGTTGGACACAGAGCTCGGACTTCTGCTAAATTTTCCATCCTCGTGCATTTGGTTGTGAATTCAATGTTCACGGTTCGCTTTTTATAATTTCAGTTGCAGCAGTCCTTATGATCAAGAACGTTTTCCAAATCAGGTTTTTGCTCCTTTGAGCGGAGGTGAACATGAACTGTAGAAGTTCATTGATTCACCTTTGAATGCTAGACAGAAGGTAAACCCTATCATAGAGGGTGTTGGCTCAACCAACTTGTTAGTTTTATTCTTGTGGAATCATTTGGCATGGAAGCTACACAGACTATTACATTTGTAAAGATTGGTTTTGGGGTGGTAAAATCCATAGATAAAAGACAAGTTTATGTTTCTTAGGCACTTAGGTTCTTACTGTGACTTGAAAGGTCCATCCCTGCTACTTGCAATTTTCTTTATCATTGCAGTCTTGGTGATCCCTGCTACTTGCCAATAAGGCTTCCACTTTGGAGAAAAGGCAACCAATAAGGCACTTTGTAGTACAAGATGACTATTGGTAAGTATATTGGACCCTATAATATAAGCTTTCTGCTTGGAGGCCATTTTGAAAATGAATATGAGAAATGTGTTTAGTAGTTCTCAGTTTCTATGCATTTTTTGGAGGGAAATTCGTGGGAAGCTTCAGGCAAAATTGGTGTTTGTTCTTGGGTGATGACTGCAAAGATGCCTTGGTCAGCACGAATTGCAGCATGGAAGATGCATCGAATTTTGCATGTGAAATACCATCTCATGGAACTTAGGATAGTCATTATAAATCTCAAGAATGCGAACACAAGGTGGAGCACCAACCTGAATATGTGTGTCCCGCCTAGCTGATCAAATGGATATAAAATTAGGAGAGAATAAGGAGAAACAAAATGGGAGTAGTCCAGAGGAGAATATTTGTGAGCAAGGAGACTTTAATCCCCTGGAGGTAGGAATCGACAGCTCGGGATTGCATTTAAGCACTAGTCTCGGTCTTTCAATCGGGATTCCATATTCAAGCAAGTCTGAAAATAGTATATATTCAGGTTCATGTAAGCACAAGATTGATCTCTCTCACTTGAAGGATGATGCAAAATTGGGCGATATGACTCTGAGAGAATGGCTTGCGAGGCCACAGAGGGTGGTGGATCGGTTGGAATGCCTGCACATATTTGTGCAAATTGTAGAGATAGTGCACCTTGCACATTCTGAAGGACTGGTTTTGCAAAACATAAGACCCTCGTGTTTGAGGATATCGTCAGTCAATTACATTTCTTTAATTGATTCTACAAATTCTTTCACTATTCCAGGTTCTAGTTCATCAGATTTTTATAATCGAAGGAGTTCTTTGCATACTAACAAACATAACAATACATGCAATATGAATGAAGAAACACAGTTTGCGAGGATAGGACAAGGGGACCAAAGCATATCGGCACAGAATACACGCCATGATTGTCAAGAAATTGAAACTTCGTTAAGACTGGGTGTTTGGCAGGGCACAATGCCTGAAGATGCTGTCAACAGTGGATCAGAAATGCCAAAATCATTCACTAATTCGAATACCCCAAATACAGATCAAAGCAATGTTCATAAGCGTTTATCTTCTGTTGCAATGGCATATTCTTCACATGAAATTTCAGTGGAAAGGACATTAGACGCAGGGGAAGGGATGAGAAATATTAAATTGAAGGCCAAGGCCGAGGAAGAGAACAATCAAGAGAAGTTTTGGAACTTACAATTAAATCAGATCTCTCACATGGAACAAACTTGGTACACTAGTCCAGAGGAGCTTGTGGGAGGATCATGCTCATTTTCTTCAAATATGTATTCTCTAGGAATTATATTTTTTGAGGTAAGTGAAGCTAAGGAAATCTAGATTGCATATTTTCAGTAGAACTGTTCTATGTATTAGAATAAATAACATAGTTAATGATTGAAATGTTAAAGTAGTGTGGTTAATGGCATATGTCCAGAAGAGGGCATATGAGATGTGCTTTTTAAAATTGGGCAGTTACATCAATTTGCAATATTGTGTTACCAGCTATTCTGCCCCTTCAGCTCAGAAGCAGAGCAATTGAAAATAATGTCAGATCTCAGGCATCGTGTCCCTCCTCCTCAGTTGCTACTAAAGTGGCCCAAAGAGATTACATTTTGTTTATGGTTGCTTCATCCTGAACCAAACTGTCGTCCAAAGCTGAGGTTTGTAGCTTTAATATTATTGATTGGTTATTGCTCTTTTGTTTTGCAATGATATTCAGATCAAACTCTTGGAAACTGTTTCTTTTATGTGCTATGACTTATCAATCCCGTGAGTCAGTCTAAATGTTCTGGAGCTGTCAAGAGTCAAGATGAGGTCTAATAAATTTTATTGCACTGAAATCTACCTGTTAAATGGAAATTAGTTAAGTAAGTTTTGGATGTTTGGATCACAATAGGTTTGCTGTATCAGCAGGCCTCATTTTTTTATGATATTATAAGTATTAGGTTTCTCTAAAGCAAATGCATGTGAAAAAATAATTCTATGTACCAAACTGAGGAACATGCAGTTGATTCAAGTCTCCATCTGTTGACCCTAGCAAGACAGTGATGGAATCAAAACACAATACCAACTAACACTAGTCCTAGTTTGCTCCCATGGAGTCCCTTCTGTGTTATTCCCTTTATATACACATCCAATGACACCCATGCCGAATTTAACACTGCGGGCTACAGCGATAAATAACCTTCCATGAGATCCACCATTGTCAAGACTTTGAACTTTTAAATAGGAAAACATTGACTGATGGTATGATTGGTGGTTGTCTCCTCGACTCTTATGACATTCATCTTTTTTTGCCTTCACCTCTTGTGACTGTACACCCTTGCAACTTTTCATGTTATATGCATGTGCTCCCAACTTTCACCTATTTTGATGCTTTACTTGTCATGGCTCCCCAAGGCACTAACTCTTGGTCATATGATTAGATATTGGTTGGTGGTTAATGGCCTGTATGGCTCAAATCCTACAACAAAAATCAAAAGACAATTGCATACTTTGGTTTATATCTTCCACAGGATTTACCCATGAAAAGTTTAAAACTTGTGTATTTGTGCATAAAACATCTGTATGTTTTTTAAAGAAACAATTGCCCTCAAACATTTTTAATCTCTGTTGAGTGCTATTGGATTTGTGTCTGCGTGTGTCAACATTACTCTTTTTAGGTTCAGTATCAAATTCATCTTAGAAATGGCAAACTTTTTCCACTCGGATACACTAGTCGAGAAATGAAACATCTACACAAAATAAGCATTTGCCCGTATTTGTATTGATGCAAATATTTAATGGGGAAATTGTACCGAGATGCCCAATTGTATACCAGCTATGGTGTGCTAACGAGTATGTTTGCACCCAAACTATCATTATTATTAATATCTGTGCATAGGTTATATTCAAACATTTTTCATATTTAACAAGGGTAAATAAATGAGACAATTAGGTTTGCAAAGAATTGCTAAAATAATCATATCTCAATGATTAGAAAAGTGAGGCAAATAATTGTCCAGTGAATGCTATATGATTAAACATCATACCTTAGCATCGATCGGGAGCAACTAGGGCACAAAACCAACTCAGGATCTGAGCCACCTCACCAGGGACCCAAGTCCTACCAAGCCCACCCAAATAATGCAAGAAAGTGCATATGCAAGTAATCAAGATAATGGAGATGGGCGGGATGTGGAAATTTAAGAAGGTCGGGTCGATATGAATAAGCAAGATAATATGCAGGCCAATTAGGACAAGTCAACAATAGAGCAACAACAAGGGTCCCTACAAAAATCAATAAGGATCCCTACAAAAGCTACACAAGTCCATGCACCAAGAGACATAAGCCAGTTATCAAGAGGAAACACCAACATAGTCAATTGTAAACCAATAAGGAAACTAGACAAAATCTAAAAAGCCAGAAGAAGAAAGAGAGAAAAAACAAAAGTTGACTAGGGATAAGAGCTTTACAACTTTTAGTCTTCAGGAGGAGCAAGCAAGAAAAACTAAGTTGCAGGAAATGCCCATAATGGTGGCATACCCATCCTAGAAACACGAGGAAACACGAAAATAGGTGCAAAACACCTTGGAAACATCCTTGGCCATACTGTAGAACGTTTCCAAATTTGGAAACGTGTTATGGTACAGCCAAGAACGTTTCCAAGGCATTTCAATCATTTTTAGTGACGTTTCAATATGTTTTTGGAAGTTTCTAGGGTCACCTAAGTGCCCATGAGGGGTGTGGGACTCGAAGGAAAATATCCCGTTGTCTGCCCCAATGACCCTTTAAGACAAAATAGAGATAGGGAATTGTTCCTTGAGGAGTTCGTCACCTTGTAATTAATGGTAAAAGTGATATTCTCCTTTATCTTACCTTTTCTATCCTATTACTTAAATCTTTAACATTACCATTAATTGTTTCTGGATGTTTGAGAGTGATTCTAACCTCATCGGACTTCATATGGAGAAAGTAAAATTTCATATCCCATTCAAAATTCAATCGACTTAACAGTTTTCCAGGACTGCAGTATTTCCATTGGATTCTATCATGTATGAGGGTACTGGATTGTCATTTGTCAAGACCACCAAGCTATAGGTTTTTTGCATCATGTAATCATCTATGATTGTTAATAAAGACATGGGTTTCCTTCTAAAATGTCATTTATGTGTCTAATTCAAATTTTCTTGCTTAATGTATTTATTTAAAAAACTATTATATCTATATTTTTGGTATTTTTTATATACTGCATTTCCCTTGCGTACCCATTTTAGGGGGGTCACATTTCTAGATATTCTCGTTTCGGAAACTTGTACACATTTCCACGTTTCATGCTACTTAGAAGAAAAGTTTAAGTAACTTTTGACCCCATGGATGCCTCAAATTCAAAGATTTGGGAGTTTCACAAATCAATTAGCAAGGAAAAGAATAAGAGATGGACTAGATCGACTAGGAAGCTGAAACAAATGAAATCAAAAGCACAAGCAACATGGAAAACATGTAGAGTAAAAGTAGAGCAAGCCTTCATGGCTTCCCTGTTTGACACACTTGATGATCTAGTTGATTGCCTCCAACATTTGGTAACTAACTACAACAAGGCTTATTGGCAGAGAATCAACAATTGAAGGTTGATCAAACTAGAGCAATCCTTAATCATGAGTATGAAAGGTTTGAAGAGATCAAACGACAATTGCAGGATACAAGAGCCATAGCCACATTCATGAACACAGTTTTGGATAAGTGGCCAACATATTGTGCCAATGTTTGTAGTAAATTGAAAGTCACTCAAGCTTTAATTTTGGTAATCGAAGAAGTGGGGATACTTTGGGTATTTAACTTAACCAAGAAAGAAAAATTGAAGCATACTTACTAGTACAGGAAAGGAAGTGGTTCTAGGAGGGAAAATGGTACAAATGGAAACTACCAAGGTAGTATCCCCCATATGGGATGCTCGTTGACAAGTTCAACACATGCAAGAAGAACATAATCTCAAATTGTCCGAGGTACTGGATGCTTCCCTCCAAGAGAAGATGAATTACCTAGTGGAAATGAAGAGTGTCAACACAACAACAATCTAAGCACTTGAAGGATGGTGTGACTCAAGGATCGACTAGAGAAAATCACTCCCAATAGTTACAGAGTTTGCATCGATTTTCCAACAGAAGCACCTCATCATATTCGAGAAGAGCTACCTCCATTGACCCCTTGATCAAAATTTACTTTCTTTAATCCCACTCCATTAGTAAACAAGCCCTTGATTGTGGTAGATATTGCAGAGACCAATCATATTTAGATCGTTAAACTTTGGTTGAGATGTAATATTTTTTGTACAAATTTGTATCTCCATCTCCTCCCTTCTTTGGGATGAAGAAGATCTTGAGGTTGGGGGAGATGTTGGACGATCCTAGCCGAAAAAGTAGTCAATCGAGTAATGTAATAGACTAAGTTGACGGGAAAGCATAGTCAACTAGGAAATTGAGTCGACCAACCAACCAAGGTAGTTATGGTAGTTTTAATTGCCTCCATAAGAGTATGTAATATAGATAGACATGAATCCAATGCTGTAGTAGTTGGTTAGAGAGATTTGATAATAAAGACTACTTATTGATGGTTCTATAATTAGTTATTTTATCTCTTTCTCCTTTTATGTGTGCATGCTTGTATATTATGGTTAATGATTTCACTACTAGTAACAAGACCTACTCTATAGTTCCTTAGATTACAACACTGTGCAAGTCTCCTTTATTATATTGCCCTAGTTGAGTTCATGGTTGCCCTAGTTGCTTTAGTGTGCCATCAACTTGGTCACCTATGGTTACATTTGCTAAAGGAGAGTGCGAAGTGACAAAAAAACACAAGAAAGTGTGCCAATTTTAGAGGCTTTATGGCCTTTCATAGGTCAAGCCCGAGTTTGACTTGCTTGAGAATCGAAACTACTCATTTGAAGCCCAAGTCAAGTCAAACTGGGGGACTCACAAGTTTGGTAACATTGCTTAAAATGGAGACTAGGAGCATGAAATGATAAAATTGATGAGCATATTTGGAAGATAGGTTTCAAAATATACAGATCAACTCCAAATCTTTTATATAAAGCAGAAAGCGGGAAAATGGTAGAATGTTGATTGTGATTCTTTATGTGGACAATTTGGTGATTATAGGCATCATTGACGACATGATAGAACTTTGAAGGATCACTTGAAGAAAACATTTTTAGTATAATTGATCTTTTGGTCCACTTCAATAAATTCCTTGGGATGCAAAATTGGCAACTTGATGATCACATTTTTTTATCTTATCCTAAATATGTGATTGATGTACTCGAGATATTTAGAATGAGTAATTGTAAAAGTGGCCCTGCTCCTTTTTAGTTTGGTGTGAAGTTATTAATAGATTGTCCTTCAAAGTTTGAAGGAAGTTGATCCTATTTTGTATAGATAACTTGTTGGAAGTTTGTTTTATTTGACCCATTGTAGACTAGATATATGATTATGGGATTCATTATGCATATGGTGGAAAGATTTCACGTCTTAGTTGGACAAATTCAGATTGGGATAGCGATCTTAATGATAGAAAGTCAATAATAGGTTATTTGCTTCACCTTGGTACCGATTTAGTTACTTGGTCAAGTAAGGAGCAATGCTAGTGCATTGTCTTTTTGAGAGAATGAGCGTAGAGCAATAAAGGAAGCAAGGATGGAAGCAATTGAAATAGTAAAAGTTTGTTTCTTACCAGAATAACGCAGGTGCTCCATGAATAAAATAATCGAATAGATATTTTGATAAAAAGATGATATACAATGAGAAATTATGTTTGTATAAATACCTATGCAAGAGTTTCATTGGTGATGAGATGCCACCCTTCAATTAATTATTTAATTATTCATTTATTATCATTATTAATATTTATCAATGTTTATTTATTATAATATTTTGTTCATTACATTGCCTTCCCCTTAAGAGAAATTTTGTCCTCAAAGCTTATTTAATTTCTTGCTTGTAATGTCATCTCTTGATCTTTTGTGTTAGAACTACCACACTTGACGGAATGTGATGATACGAGTTGCGAATTCCCAAGAAGAAATGTCGCATCATCTGTGAAGTGGTCCATCCAAGATCTATCTTCATTGGTATTCTTTGGTGATCGCTTTGTTGGATGGAACTTCTTGTTTGCTACTCAGTTTGTTGATTGTGTGTTCTTTCTTGTCTAATATCACAACTCTTTTGTTTATGTTCATTTTGACCCTGTCGTTGGTCAAAATGTTTTTTATAATTTGGGTGTTGATAAGGAACTCTTGTTGTTTGTTCTTTTACTAAATTGACTTCTTTTTCCTCAACTTTAATTTGTTTTCCTGAAAATTTGGATGCTTGCTTCTGGATTTGCTCTAATTTATTCTTTAATAGATTGTTATTATGCTGAATCTTCTCGAACTTTTCTTCTTGCGACTTTTTGTCCTTTGATAACTTCATGATTTGTTCTTCTAGTTCTTGATTAAGATTTCTTAGGCAAATATTTTCTTCTTGTTCGTCGAGTATATTCCTTTCAACATCTTCATTAACTCGTTCTAACTTTTGAATACTTTTTAACTTCTTGATCTTTGTAACTAACGTCTTATTATGATCCTTTAATCGAAATACTTCTTCAGTCTTGCTTGTTAATGTATTATTGCTTTTTGTAATTTCCAACTTCTGTGCCTTTCTAATGTCGTCGTATTTCTGTTGGAGTTCTTCCATATGTTAATGATGTCTACATATCTCGGATTCTTGACTTTCCAACTTTCTCTGGACTTTCGCAATTTCTTCATCCTTGTCGTTCAGGGGCGCATTCAAATGTGTCAGTTCTTCTTTTGCCTTATTGTTGTCAACTTCCTTCTTGATACCTTGGTTTTGTGATTTTTGATAGAGATGCTTTAATTTGTCAATTTGCGCAAAAAATCTTCCATTTGTTTTTTTTGGTCCAAATATCTCGTCTTTAAACTCATTTTGAAGATTTTGTAAGTCAATTATTGTTTGTAATTTTTTATTTTCATTTTGACAATGCACTAATTCATCTTCTAATTTTTTTATCTGAATATATTAACCATAATCAATGGTTACGACTGGACTTGTATCCTTATGAAAAAGTTTAGATTTTCCTTTGATTATGCTTCTTCGTCGACAATTTTGTCTTTTTTTTTATGATAGATGGTATTCCTTGACTTGACTTTTGTGGCGATAAATAATCTTTGAATTCTTGATGATAGCCCGGTCTTCCTTGGTTTGGCTTCTTCTTTGACTTGGTCTTCTTTCCCTTTGACGATGAGTAGACACAAAATGTGTAATAACCTTAATGCAGTTCCTTTTGAAAGGAATTCTTCTTTTGGCTTTGAATTTTTTCTTTTCATTTGAAATAGTTATTATTATTAAATATAATTTTTTACCAAAAAGTTTAGGGAAGGAGTTAAATTATGGTCATAAAATATATTAATAATAATAATATGAATTATTTTATTTATAAGGTTTGGATAAAAATTTAATAAAAACAATATTATATAATATTATAATAATATTATTTTTTATTAAATTTTTTATGGTTGTGTAGGGTTAGATGGGTGGTGGCGGACGCTTAGGAGAGGGTCGCAATGGATCATGGGAAATGGGGAAAGGAGCAAGCCGAAGAGTGAGGGACGCAGAATGGAGAAACGGAGAAGAGGGGGCACATGCATGATGGATGGGATGGAGTGAGTAGTGTATGTAGTTTTGTAGGGCGTGGAAGATGGTGTCAAGGGCGCAGGGAAGGGTGCACAGGAGCTATGCAAGGACAACAGGCTTGGGATGAGCGCATGGGTGATGGAGTGGTCTGGTGTGTAGGTGTTAGGATAATGACGAGCGTGGAAGATGGAAGAGGCTTAGGATATGGGAAAGGCAGTGATGGAGAGGGCGCGTGAAGTCGAGGTTAGCGCAAAGATGAGGTGTGTGGGGAAGTATGGAGAGTCGAGGAAGGGGGCGGTGTGTAGGAGGACGTGGAGGCAGGTGTGGACGTGGAGTGGGAGGAGGCTACGACGTGAGGGAGAGAAACCTGGAGAGGATCAAGCGAGGAATTGTGGAGGGAGTCTGCAGGAGGAGTGCAGGCCGCGCTCGGGGTGATGGGAAGAGAGGATCGCACTAGTGGAGTGGAAGTAGCGAGAGATGGGAGAATGAGGGCTTGGGAGCTATGCGTAGCTGAGAGAGGAAGGAAAGCGGAGGATGAATGCAGAATGGTTTGGAGAATAGCGAAGGGAAAGGTGATAGTGTAGGGAGAAAACGTTGGTATTTCCTTCTCAATTTTCGTTCATTGTTTTCCCTTGATTTTACTTCAATTCTTTTCTTCTTCAACCAAATTCTGGACTGTAAGGGCCAAAGGCCTGAATTCTTGGTCAGAGACCAACAATGTAGAGAAACTCTACTTGATGGCTAAAAGCCCCAATCAGAGGCCCAATAAGGGGCTCTGATACCAATGAAACAGTAAAAGTATGTTTCTTACTGGAATAACCGATGCAAATAACGTAGGTGCTGCATGAATAAAATAATCGAATATATATTTTGATAAAAAGATGATATAAAATGAGAAATTATGTTTGTATAAATACCCATGCAAGGGTTTCGTTGGTGATGAGACGCCACCCTCCATAAGGTGTCTCTTCAATTAATTATTTAATTATTCATTTATTATCATTATTAATATTTATCAATGTTTATTTATTATAATATTTTGTTCATTACAACAATATGAATTATGGATGTCTTTTATGATCTTGGAGTTGCTCGAAAGAAGGTTGCAAAAATCAGATATGACTCCTTTACTGCAATTAAATTAGCAAAGAAGTTATTTTCTCATGCAAAGACTAAGCATGCGGAGCTAGATGTTCACACCTTCAAAGATCTTATACAAGGTGTCATTGTTGATTTGAAGTTATGTAGAAGGGAAAAGCATGCAACAAACATATTCACCAAATGTTCTACAGAGGCAAAGTTCGTGAAGTTGAGATCTTTGCTTGGGATGAAAGAAGTTAACATTTAGTTCTTTGTGGAAAGATGAGGTACACCACAAGCTTTGCCAAAAGGAGCATTGGTGATCAAAGGTGCTCAATCTTTGGATCCTCTTAGATACTTCGATTTTTTTTAAGTTATTCTCAAGAAGAGGTTGTGATTCTCATTGTATATACCATTCCATATTTTGCATCTCTATTTGTAAATATTTTTCTGTGATATAAGACTTTTTTCAAACAAAAAAAATTGCCTATTGTTGAAATTTTACCTAGGAAGTGTCTATTCACTCATGCCTTGGGGTGGACAAGGGCACTTTAATAAGTGGTCCCTAGCCTATTTGAAAAGGTGAGAATGACTTTATTATAAAGTGACCTTTTTTAATGTGAGTTTGAGTTTATATCTTAAAAGTGACTTTATGAGTATTAAAGTCACTTTTTCTGTGATATAAGACTTTTTTCAAACAAAAAAAATTGCCTATTGTTGAATTTTTACCTAGGAAGTGTCTATTCACTCATGCCTTGGGGTGGACAAGGATACTTTAATAAGTGGTCCCTAGCCTATTTAAAAAGGTGAGAATGACTTTATTATAAAGTGACCTTTTTTAATGTGAGTTTGAGTTTATATCTTAAAAGTGACTTTATGAGTATTAAATGTGGGTGTGCATTAAATTCTCATTTATTAAATAAAAGTGATTTTTTAATGAGGAAATGAGATGGGCCATAGATCTCATTTAGACATAGTTGTTGATTATTTGCCAAATGAACTACCACCTGTTAGAAGTATCAATCATCATATAGATCTGATTTCTGGAGCTAGTTTGCTAAACAAAGTTGCTTATAGAATGACTCCAGCAGAGAATGCGAAGATTAGTAAACGAGTGCAAGAATTGTTGAACAAAGGTTTGGTCAGAGAAAGTTTAAGTCCTTGTGTTGTACCTACAGTGTTGAGTCCTAAGAAAGGAGGAGAGTGGAGAATGTGTACAGATTCCAGATCCATAAACAAAATCACTATCAGGTATCGTTTTCCTTTGCCTAGAATGGATAATTTAATGGATTGCTTGAGTGGTGCTAAATATTTTTCTAAGTTAGATCTGAAAAGTGGATATCAACAGATAAGAATGAGAGAAGGAGATGAGTGGAAGACAACTTTCAAGACTAACAGTGGGTTGTATGAATGGTTAGTTATGCCTTTTGGGTTAACTAATGCACCTAGCACTTTTATGAGATTGATGAATGAAGTACTTAAGGAATTCATAAGAAAGTTTGTCATAGTTTATTTGGATGATATCCTTGTTTTCAGCAAAACAAGAGAAGAACATGTTAAGCACTTAAATCTGGTTTTAAAGAAATTGCATGAAGAAAAATTCCTGATAAATCTGAAAAAGTGTTTCTTTATGAAGACAAAATTGGTTTATTTAGGATTTGTAATTTCACAAGAAGGATTGAAAATGGATCCAGAGAAGGTGAAAGCAATTAAAGATTGGCCATCTCCAAGGAATATGTTTGAGGTAAGACGTTTTCATGGTTTGGCAAGTTTTTACAGGAAATTCATAAGGAATTTTAGTGGAATATGTGCTCCAATCTTAGATAGTGAAGAAAGAGAGACAACCATTTAAATGGACTGTTGCAGCAGAGAAGGGATTTAAGTTACTGAAGGAGAAGATTACTGAGGAGCCTATTTTGGTTCTCCTAGACTTCAGTAAATTGTTTTCCGTGAAATGTGATGCTAGTGGAAGTGCTATTGGAGGAGTGTTGAGTCAGGATGACAAACCAGTTGCATATTTCAATGAGAAACTGAATGAAGCAAAACATAAGTACTCCACCTATGACAAAGAATTCTATGCAGTAATTCAAGCTCTGAATAAATGGAGGCATTACCTCATGCCTAGAGAATCTATTTTATATTTTGACATTCATGCTTTGCAATTCATAACTAAACAGGAAAAGTTAAATCAGAAACGTGCTAAATGGGTTGAATTTATGTAGAATTTTACTTTTGTTTTAAAGAATATCAGTGGAAATTCTAACAAGGTTGCAACTGCTTTAAGCAGAAGATGTTTAGTTTTGCAGGAATTCCAAGTGAATGTTCTTGGATTACAGAATTTGGAGGATATGGATGCAGAAGATGCTGATTTCAAGGAAGCTTATGAAGCCTGTTAGAATCAAGTATTCAGAGATAGAAGTCCATGGATGGATTTCATGTTGTAGGAAGGATTATTGTTCAAAGGAAGTAAATTGTGCATTCCTAAATGTTCAATGAGAGAGAATTTGTTGAAGGAGAAGCATAGTGGATGACTTGCTGGTCATTTTGGAAATGACAAGACTTATGCTCAGCTGAACAATTTTTATTATTGGCCAGGAATGATAGCAGATGTGCAAAAGTTTGTTGGGAAGTGTAAAATATGCCAGCATGCAAAAGGAAGACAACAAAATGGAGGATTTAATCAGCGATTACCTATTCCAAAGAGACCTTGGGATGCTATAAGTATGGATTTTGTTCTGGGATTGCCAAGAACACGGAGAGGTAATGATTCCATATTTGTTGTAGTGGATAGATTTTCAAAGATGGCACATTTTATTCCTTGTTCGAAGACTAGTGATGCAACTCATATTGCAACTTTGTTTTTCAAAGAAGTGGTAAGACTTCATGGTCTTCCTATGAGTATAGTTTCAGACATAGACACTAAGTTTGTTGGACATTTTTGGAGGACTTTATGGAAGAAAGTAGGGATAGATCTTAACTTTATTTCAGCATACCATCCTCATACTAATGGACAGACTGAAGTTACAAACATAAGCTTGGGTAATATGTTGAGAAGTTTGGTTAGTGAACATCCTAATCAGTGGGATTTAGATTTACTACAGGTTGAGTTTGCATATAATGATTCACCTAATAAAAGTACAGGTTTGAGTCCTTTTAAAATTGTTTATGGAACAAATCCAAGAGGAGTGTTTGAGCTCAGAGATTTGGGAATGATGGAGAAAAGAAATGCTATTGCTGAGGATTTTGCTTTAGACCTGCAAATGTTGCATGAGCAAATTAAAGAACAGTTGCAGAAGAGCAATCTCAAGTATAAGCAAAGGGTAGATCTGAAGAGAAGGGAAGTGAATTTTGAAGAAGGTGACTTAGTATTAGCATATCTGAGAAAGGAAAGATTTCCTAGAGGCACTTATAATAAATTTGAGTTTAAGAAAATTGGGCCTTGTAGAATCTTGAGGAAATTTTCAGCAAATGCTTATGAAATTGAACTTCCATATGATATAGGAATATCACCTATCTTTAATGTTGCAGATTTGTATCCTTACAAAGAGACTAAAGTAGAAACTTCATCAACAAATGGTCTAGACAGAGATACTAGACAAACAGTTGAATGGCAGAGGCAAATTCCTACTGAGAAAAAGCTGGAAATAGAAAGGATTTTGGACACCAGAGTGCTGAAGAAGACTAGAGGACATGAGTACTATGAATACCTGATTAAGTGGAAGGATTATCCACTGGAAGATGCTACTTGGGTAACTGCTACACCCATACAGAAAAGTGGCAGTATAATAGAACTCATGAACAGGAGTTCATGAATTTTTCTGACCCGAGGAGTCTGATGCACGAGCACAGGCTTGAGTTCTAGAAGATACATGGCTTTTTGAAAGTCAAAGTCAATTTTACTAAAGAGAGTGGGTTCTCGTAAATTTACTTTATTGTACGTAGATAAGATTGAATAAATTTGTTAAAGATCTCGAATCCTAACGATGTAACAGCCGGTAGGCTTAACAAGGTTTTTTCTAGCAGAAATCATAGGGTCTAGATTTACTAAATGACTCGATCCAGAATTAGTGGATCTGAGCAACCGAATAAAGATTGTATTTAAAGAAGGCTTTGTAGAGTTAACAAAGAGAGCAGGGGTTGGCAAATTTAGCAGAGTTAGCAAAGGTTAGCAGGAAGATGTTGAGGTTAGTTGCAGAAAAGACATTCACTGGATGAAATAAAACCTCTTTTATTCTAAATTTCTGAAGAAAGAAACCCTTTTTGCCGAAACTGTTTGTTGTGTGTTGATCAAAGGAGAGAATTTGCGTTAATTTGTCTCGGGAATTGACAGTTTGTTGTGTTTGACGATTTCATTGGAAATCCGTAAGTTTATCTATGTTTCCTGTCTACATCCATTTGAATTCTTGTTAAATTTATGAATATTTGGTTATAGATCTATTGAAAAGCCACCGTATGCATTTAGTGTAAAACTGTGTGCAAGTCGATTTTTTATTCATGGTTTAAAACACTGCTTCACGACACCCATGCATCAGATTGTTACTCAAACAAAATGGGCTTGGGAAAGGAAAATGGAGATCATTGTTCACTTTCACAAGAGAGAATTTTGAGAGAGGAGGAGCAAGAGAAAATTCAGAGTAAACCCTTGCAAAATTTCCAAGGAACGGGAAGAGTAGAAGGGCACAAATTTTGAGTTTGTACCAGCAGATTGGCACGAATCCCAAGGTGGTCGTACAACATTAAATGCAGGCAGTACAGTCCACACAACACAGATTTCGAGGTGATTGTACATCACAGAAATCAAGGAAAGTACAACATTAATTGATGTCTGAACAACAGGCAGAAACAAGCACAGAAATCGAGGTCCATATAGCCCCATGTGTGAGGTTGTACAACATGAATTTCGAGGCAGCCATACAACAGGTTTTATCAGTGAGACATTGGCACGTGTCTCGAGAAGGAGATAAGTACTGTTGTTTAATTTTTGTAAAAATTTGTCCAAAGAAATAAAATCTCTTTGAAGAATAGGTTTTCCCTTTGGGGTTTTTCTTGGGTACATTTGACCAAAAATTTGAGCATTTAATTTTCATGTGTGTGGCTGAGTTTAAATTTTTGAGCAAGAGAGTTTAAATTTTTGAGCAAGAGTTTAGGGCTGCTATAATTTTCAGAGTTCAAAAGTTGAAAATAAATCTAATGTGTTTCAGTTAAATTTTTAATTTTCAATGTACATGCATGATGGGGTTTGGGCATTAAACCATATGTAGCACTGAAACTGAAACTGGGTTGGGGTTCTAAAAATTTTTCATGGTATCAGAGCTTGATTGAAGGCTGAAAATTACACACAAATAAATTTCAGACTTGGAGAAATAAGGGAAAATAGGGTTGTTGAGAAAGAATAGGTTCTTGAACTTACTTGAAGACAGGTTGGATGGGGTTGTAAATTTAAGTCCATTGAAGGCTAGAATAGTGTTGATATTACATGATAGTGAACTATGGGACATAGTGAACAACACTACAACAAATCCAGTGACCATTTCCATAGTTGCAGTGGCTAAAGCCGCATTTGACAAGAGGGATATAAAAGCCAAAAGGATCCTTGATGAAATAAAAGATCATGTGATTCCACACCTATCGGTTAAAGATCATGCCCATCAGATGTGGACCACTTTAACTAACTTTTACCAAAGTTCCAATGAAAATCGAAAAATGGTATTAAGGGAGAAGTTAAAGAACATTCACATGAACAAGGGTGAGAATATGACCACTTACCTCACCAGGATTACATAGGTTTGTGATGACCTTGGAGCTATTGGAGTGGTGATAGAGGTGATAGCCATGGGCTGAATTTGTGGAGTCAGTGGTTGCTCGTGAGCACATGCCTTCATGGGATCGTCTTTGGGATGATTTCATATAGGAGGAGACTCGTATGGGATATGTATAGGGAAATACATCTCACATCAAGGAAGATGAGGAGAATGTGTCCTTAGTAGAAAAAGGGAAGAAGAAGAAGTTCAAGAAGGGTTCCAAGGGTGGAACCAAGCAGCAGGATGGGGAGAAAAGGACATGAGCAATGCGAAATGTTTTGCTTGTCAGAAGTTTGGGCATTATGTTGAACAATGCCCAAACAAGAAGAAGAAGAAACAACTGACAACAACTTCAGCAAAGATTGATGAGTACGCTGCTAGATTTGAGAGGGAGTTTTCTCTCTTTGTTGGTGGTTGTGTAGAGAGAGCATCATCTATCACCAACAGGGATTTTGAGGATTACATGGAGCATTCCGTGATCGTTGGGCATTCACTGAGTGCTTCCACTACTTTCTCCACTTGGTGCATTGATAGGAGAGCTTCGAGTCACATGACAGGTGTTCGAGACATTTTCACCGAGATTTCAGAGACAAGCTTGGAGTTGGAGGTTGTATTAGGCGATGATACAATTGTGAGAGCAGTTGGGCGTGGGACAGTCCACTTTGACAGGGAGTCCATGGAGAACATGGTACTGAGGGATGTCTTGTACGTCCTTGGGCTGAAGAAGAATCTTGTGTCAGTTTCCACGATTGAGGATAGAGGCCTTGGAGTATATGACCTAGATGGGAAAGTTTACATCTTTCCCAAAGCAAAGGGTCCATTTGCTTCACATGCGATTGGAGTTAGATGCAGGAAACTGTACAAGCTTCTCTTCCAGCCACATCATGCATCGGCACACACTCAGAGCAACAGTGAGTTGTGTGAGTTATTGCACAGGAGGATGGCCCACCTTCATCATTCAGCTTTGAGGATATTGAGAGACATGACCACAGGTTTGCTAAATTTCATTACATAGCAGAGTGGTGTATGTAGAGGGTGTGCTTTGGGAAAGTACACCAAGTCTGCTTTTCTGAGCAATGACAACAGGTCAGAGGGAGTGTTGGAGTTGACTCATTCAAACTTATGTGGTCCCATGTCTTCTGCCTCATTGACATGTTTTGAGTATTACATTACTTTCATCGATGACTTTTCCAGGAAGACCTGGATCTACTTTCTGAGAAGCAAGAGGTTAGAGGAGGTCTTGCTTTGGTTCCAAGAGTTCAAAGCTCTTATGGAGAACCAGACAGGAAAGAAGATCAAGGTACTCAGATCAGGGGATGAGTATACTTCCCATGCTTTCGATGAGTTTTGTAGACATGAGGGTATCAGGAGGTAGTTGATAGTTCTCTACACTCCACAACAGAATGGAGTGGTTGAAAGGAAGAACCGTGCGATAGTGGGTGCAGCTAGAGCCATGTTGCATGATCAGACACTTCCTTTCTTTCTATGGGCAGAGGTTTGTAGTACAACTGTTTTTGTGCAGAATAGGAATCTGTACCGTGCCTTGGGGTGCAAAACTCCTGAGGAGATGTTCACCGGGAAGAAGCCTGAGATTGGTCGCTTTCGCATCTTCAGATGCCTTACATACTCACATGTCCCTTCGGAGAAGAGGACAAAGCTGGAGGCTACTGGAGAGGGGTATTTTTGTTGGATATGATGAGGTCTCGAAGGCTTATCTCATATACCTTCCTACAGAGGAAAGTTGTAGTGAGGAGGGAGGTGAGATTGGAGAAGGAGCGAGCCTTTAGGAGATCTCGAGATTTTGAGATAGAGGAGCAGTAGGTTACTCCACAGGTGATAGCATCTCAGAGTTTAGCGAGTCAGGGAACAGGGTCACAGATCTCAGGGGTGACTGGGTCATAGGTTATAGGTTCATCAGTTTCAGGGACTTAGTCTACAAGGACTTCTGGTATAGGGACAGGTTCACGGGTCATAGGTTCACATGTTTCACCTTTATGTGATTCAGGTATACATGGTTCAGGTTCAGGATCTCAAACCACAGGTACTTCTTCAAGGAGACATTTGTCTGATGAGGATGTAGAGGGCCTGCCATAGGATGCTACTTCCAGGAAGAGAAAGCCAAGTTGGCTTAGGGAGCTTGTGAAGGAAGCAGAGGAGTCTGTGGGGCCACCCAAGACGGAGGTCAAAGAGAGTAGGGCACTAGAGAGATTTTCCAGCTATATGTCATATGTGACCAGCTTGCGTGAGTCTGATCCTACTACTTTTGAGGAGATTTCTGCACATTAGGTTTGGAGAGATGCCATGATGGAAGAGTACAATTCCATCATGAAAAATGGTGTGTGGGAAGTGGTTTCGAGACCAAAGGGGAAATCAGTTGTGACTTCCAAGTGGCTCTGTAAAATTAAGCATGTTGCGGATGGCAGGATCAAGAAGTACAAAGCTCGGTTTGTAGCACGAGGGTTCTCACAGATAGAGGGCGTTGATTATGATGAGACCTTTGCGCTGGTAGCTAGATTTTCTTTGATTAGAGCAGTGATCTTTGTTGTGGCAGAGATGGGTTGGAAGATCCATCAAATGGATGTGAAGATCGCTTTTCTTAACGATCTTCTATATGAGGAGGTATATCTAGAGCATCCACAAGGCTTTGAGATTTATGAGAGAGATTCTCATGTTTGCAGGATGATAAAGGCCTTGTATGGTTTGAAGCAAGCCCCTTGGGCTTTGTACTCAAGGATTGATTCTAATTTGCTTTCGATTGGGTTCCGAAGGGTGAGCCGGATCCCAACCTTTACTACATTGTGGTTGGAGGTGTTCCGCTCATTCTTTTGTTGTATGCTAATGACTTGTTCATTACTGGAGGGGAGCACCTGATTGAGACATGCAAGAAAGATCTTGCTTTGAAGTTTGAGATGACCGACCTTGGGTTGATGCACTACTATTTAGGCATGGAGGCGTGGCAAGAGAATGGATATGTTTTCTTGGGGCAAGGAAAATATGCTGCAGATGTTCTGAGGAGATTTCAGATGGAGGATCGCAGACCCATGTCCACCCCCATGATCATCAATTGGAAGAAGCTTCATGCTTCTAAGGGAGAGTTGGTGGATCCTACGTTGTTTCGTCAGCTTATTGGTTTGTTGATGTATTTGGTCAACACCAGACCAGATATGAGTTTTGCGGTGAACACTCTCAGTCAGTTCATGGTGGAGCTCAGGAGAGTGCACTAGACAGCTGCGAAACATATTTTGAGATATCTTGTTAGAATTGTAGACTATGGTCTGGACTACAGGAGGTCAGGTGGAGTGGACTGTGTTGGCTTCACGGATTCAGATTGGGCAGGTAATGCTTTGGATCAAAAGAGTACTTCCGTTTGTTGTTTCAGTTTGGGCTCGACAGTTGTGTCATGGTTTAGTCGGAAGCAAAAGTTTGTTGCTTTGAGTTACAGAGGTTGATGCTATCACATATATAGTAGCCAGGCTACCATATTCTATTTTTCAGACACATTACATTTTTCAGCCAGATCTCTTACATATGAGATGCTAAGATGAGCAGTTTTGATGGATCATTATTATATTAGTGGACTATTGTACTCTCCCATGTCAGGACTGAGTCTCAGGACACTCAGATTTGAGGACCGATGTAGCCATTTATGTCATTTTTAGAGCAGTCATTGATGCCCAGTTTTATATCAGTTCTTTCTCATTAGACAGATGGTGTCTCAGATGGATTATATTGCATGGTTATGACTCAGCATTTTATATTGTGTTATGGTTATTATTGCTCTTATACTGATTTTTGTGACATGTATTAACTTGTGGTATCATGATCTGGCGGTCATATTTATATGGACTTGGTTGTATATTGTACTATGTATTGATGTCCCTACTTAGACTTGGAAGTTCTTGATCTATACTAATTGGTTTTACCCTCCTTAGGGAGAATAGAGGTAGTCATTCCCACCATTGTTTTGGCTTGCTAGTGTTGGCTCTATCATTCATTGTCTTCACCCATCCATTACCTTCCATTTTAGTTTTCAACTCGATTGACTTCTAGACTTATGGCATGGAGGACCTTTTTCCCCGCTAGAACTTTTGTTGGACAAACCTCCCTGTTTATATTGTGTCTCGGCTCTGAGTTGGTGACAGAACTTGCCTTTGGTAAGTTGGATAGTATGCCTAAATCATTCTGGTTGGTTGTCCTGATGTTTGGCATTGTGCAGAACTCCCCCTATTCACTTGAGATGTTGTTGGCTAAAACTGAAAGCTCATGTACTACCTATATTGAAAATATTGAATATGTGCCCATGAAAAATGAAAATTATAAAACTGTGTTTCTTAACATACGTAAAAAGGGTAAGAGCAATGAAATGCTAAAATACTCCTTGAAGAGTATAAGAAAAGGTCTAAAAAGCAATGGTTTAAAATATGCTATATCCAAAAATTGCCGACCTTATTAAAATAAATATGTCCCGAATGAAAGCTGCGATTAGCTGTGCTTTTAAGCATTGGTGAAGTCCCAAAAGGGTCATATAGGCCAAAAAGGCCATGGAATAAAATGATGATCCTAATGAACTTGGATCAAGCTTGATGTAGTCATGATGCCTAAGTTGAATAAGCACTCTCTAAACCAGTGTTACAAATATCGCCGATATATTGGCAACATCGCGATATATCGCGATGTTAACTCACTGGCGATATATCGGCAATATATCACCCCGATATTTTCCCGATTTTTTTGGGTGATTTTTCCCTATTTTCTCGCGATATTTGCCGATTTTATCACGATATTTGCCGATTTTTGGCGATATTTGCCGATTTTTTCAAATATACTGTGATTTTTTTCTTTTTTTGTATTTTTTAATATTTTTGTATTTTTTATTTTGCCGATATATTGCCGATGTTTGCCGACATTTTTGCCAATAAATCCGATAATTTCTTTTTGGACCCTTGGCGATATATTCGCCGACACGATATTTGTAACATTGCTCTAAACAACTCACCCATTTGTGAGGCACTGCCTTTCCTTGTGTTGTTGTTTGTCCGACATTGGTTATAGTGAGTATTCCCTTTCCATATCCGAAGTGTCATGATGTTGAGTAGAAAGTCATCCTTTGCCTTAGCCTTGTCAATTTCATCCTTCACCCTTCACTAGCAAAATGACTACAGCTATGAAGTGAGTATAGTCCTGAAAGTCTAAGTCTGAGTAATAATGAATAAAGCCTTATATATATATTGGTTGATGTACTGCCAGTAAAATGAATGCTACTTGTTGTGATTGTTACTTGAATGAGTTGTAGAGCATGTCTTAACCTTCTTAACACTTGCAGCAGATGGATATAGTCTGAGTTATTATTGGTGTCTGATTATTCACAGATGGTTATATTGTTTATTGGATATGATTGATGATCAGAGAGGGACCTATGAAGGGTATGAGTATACACCTTAGATGGATTTGGGCTCTCCAAGTCTAATGAGACAGCTTATTTCCAGTTTCAGGCACTTACAGATGTGATCGGGCTCATTTTACCTTTCTAATGCAGTTTTTCTTCACATATTGATATTTTTGAGCAGGGAGATATTTTAGTTGGATCTCCTAGGGCGTTGTATGGGCATAGGGGGGTGCAGCCACTTGTTTGTACTATTGTACCCCCATCCCAGAGAGCATGGTGGGCTCAGTTTGACAACGTAGGCACCCTGGGAGGCTGTTTTGGCAGGATCACGTTTCACGAGGTAGATTAAAAAATAATTAAATGGCTATTGAAGAAATTGATTTGGGCTATCGAGGCAAGGAAATGACATGGGATGAGTCATGATGATGAGAGTGATGTCCTCCACACATTCTCCAGCAGTTGCAGCTCCTGATTGGGCCCACACCTATTTTTGGGGATTTTTTATTATTTTCTAGAGCTCTTTTTGGAGGCTCACGATTTCCTCAAGGAGGCACAAAAGTCAAAGAATTAAATTGTTATATTATTTATTGTGCCATGGGGACACCCAAAGGGAGTTAGTCAAACACTCCTTGGACCCACCATGTGCTTTCATTTATTTCTTGTTGAGTGGGTTACCTTTATTTGGGTGGTTTAGTCCACTTTGGTAAATTATGGTTATATTGATTCATGTGTTGTATGTTGAGCTCATCTCAACCATTGATTAGAACATTTCATCTTTTAATCTTAGCCACTCGTTTTGAAAGTGGTTAGGATTTGGTTATGATTGAGGTTCTCTCATTTCTATTTAAAGGAGAGAGCTTCTCATTTGTAAGGGGTCTTTGGCTCTTGGATCTGAATAATAGAAAGACTTTTTTTGTGGAAATTTTTCTGGATCTACTTTGCATCTGATGTGCTCAAATGGTGATAAGCTAGTCTTCAGCATCTTAGCATTGTGGAAATTCTCTTGAGATCTATATTTTTCGTGGCTATCATTGTTTTGTCTACAAGAGAGCGTTTTGGCTGGAGCGTTTTTGTAGAGGGGCCTCAACTCACTCTGTTCTCTTCGTCTTGGATCAGGGGGTTTTCAGTAGTGTCATTATGATCTATGATTACTTCATTTTACTGTCTTGTAGCATTCAGTTTCTTTATTTTGTATGTGCAAATCTGATATGGTTGACGTTTGCTCATGCAGGGTAGGGGGCGCATTGATGGCTTGGAGCTTGCATATGCCATAGAAATCACGGGGATCTTCCAGAATTGATCGGGATAGCAAAGTTCGTCACTGTTACAGACTTCTACAAGCTTTTCCAGGTAAGATTCGACAGGTAAGTCTCATATGTTTTCAAATCTTATTCCATTGTACCTTGCTTCAATTCAACTTTTTATTAAAACTCCTAAAACACTAAAAATCAATAAACTTGGGAATAGTCCGATCTTTTGCCAAACCATTTCTGGGTTTCATAGATCGGGCCTCCCCTTCATCAAATCAATTGAAACGCTGGTCAAATTCCTCACAGTTTGACCTAGATCTGATTTTTAAGCAGAAAACTGCATAACCCCCCCCACTGAAAAATTGACCTACTAGGGTTTTGAGTTTTTTCTGATTTCTGATTTCACAGACGGATAGATCGGGTCCCACACAGCCCAAATCAACCCCAACGCTATGCAACTGCTTGACCATTTGGCCTAGATATGAAAAATTGACTGAATTTGCCCTAGTGCCCTCACTGAAAACTGGACTTTTCCGGAAGTGATTTTTTCTAAAATATGACAAGATAGGCTGATAGATCAGGGCCCAAGCACTCCAGAATACCCCCAACGCTGTGCTAGTTCCTCCTAGTTTGCCCTAGATCTGAAAAATCAGTTTTCAGCCTCCTAGCCCCATCATCAGATTTTGACTTTTCTAGATCTGATTTTTCTGCTGATTTCCTGATTTGGGCTTGTAGATCAGGTCACCTTGACCTCTTCTCTCCCTCAACGTTGAGCCATTAGCCTCCAGGTGACACTAGAGTTGCAGATATGTCCTTCTAAGCCCTAGTGCTAGCCTTCCATAGAGCTGGTTTTCCTGTACCTTAGCTTTCCGGATCAATTATTTGTTGGGTTCATAGATCAAGGTGTATCCCAGGTGGGTTATCTAAAACGTTGGTTTACTGCTGACTCCATTGCCCAATGTATGCAAGGCACTGATCTCCTAGCTAGCGCTAGCCCCATCTTGACCTCATTTTTACTCCTTTTGCCAACACCTACTGATAACTCAAGTCACCTATCCTTCACTGTTTTTGTCCCCCTTGGTACTAGGTAGTCCCAATTTTGTTCTTGCTCACCCTGTCACAGTTATGTTTTCCAAGACAGTGGTCATCCCCACCAGTTGCTAGTACCTAAACCCTAGAGCTAGGGTTTCCATTTACCTTGCACCTTAAGTACCCTTAAGTCCCATCTGATCTTCTTTTGGTGTCTAGGTCCGATCTTTCTTGTCGAGAGCAGATCCCAGTCTCCCCCATTGTTGTCTTGGACTAGGATAACATAAAGTGAAGGTTGCCTTGATTGGCGTGACAACCAACCATTTGGGAGTTTAGGCAGTCGTGGTTCCACCCCTTAGTTGCTTGCCCCTCTACCATCCATCCTGGATCTACCTCACACAGGAAACTACAAGGCGGGTGATAACAGTTGAGTACATGGCAGCTAGTCAGGCTAGTTGCGAGGCATTGTGGCTTTGCAAGTTCATGGTAGATTTATTTGGTCAGGAGCTGAGGCCTACTATCATTCATTGTGACAATCAAAGTTGCATCAGGCTCTTTGAGAATCCGGTGTTTCATGACAGGTCAAAGCACATTGAGATCAGATACCACTTCATCAGAGATTATGTCTAGAAAGGAGTTGTAGAGTT
The DNA here is from genome assembly GCA_001517045.1 of Pseudotsuga menziesii. Classification (NCBI taxonomy): domain Eukaryota; kingdom Viridiplantae; phylum Streptophyta; class Pinopsida; order Pinales; family Pinaceae; genus Pseudotsuga; species Pseudotsuga menziesii. The sequence goes on along the minus strand of LPNX010611146.1, from coordinate 487,010 downwards.
ACAATAGGTTTCTACAGAGGAGCAGGTAGTAGATATTCTCACAAAGTCTTTGGGAAGAGGAAAGCATATTCATTTCAAAGACAAGATGGGAGTGGTGAAAAACACCTTCCTTGATAAGAGGGAGTGTTGAATTTTTACCTAGGAAGTTTCTCTTCACTCATGCCTTGGGGTGGACAAGGACACTTTAATAAGTGGTCCCTAGCCTATTTAAAAAGATGAGAACGACTTTATTATAAAGTGACTTTTTTTAATGTGAGTTTGAGTTTATATTTTAAAAGTGACTTTATGAGTATTAAATGTGGGTGTGCATTAAATTCTCATTTATTAATTAAAGTCATTTTTAATGAGGAAATGAGATGGGCCCTAGATCTCATTTAGCTGGATTTTAATATAAGCCATTGATCTCAAAGTGGAAGTTACTCAAACAAAAAGGGCTTGGGAAAGGCAAATGGAGATCATTGTTCACTTTCACAATAGAGAATTTTGAGAGAGGAGCAAGAGAAAATTCAAAGAGTAAACCCTTGCAAAATTTCCAAAGAACAGGAAGAGAAGGGCATGAATTTTGAAGAGTTTGTACCAACAGATTGGCATGAATCCCAAGGTGACCGTACAACATTAAATACAGCAGAGCGTACAACATTAAATGCAGGCCGTATAGTCCGTACAACACAGATTCCGAGGTGACCGTACAACACAGAAATCGAGGAAAGTACAATATTAATTGTTGTGCGTACAACAAGCATAAATAGGCAAAGAAATCGAGGTTCGTACAGTCTCACGTGTGAGGCCATACAACATGAATTTCAAGGCAGTCGTACAACAGGTTTTATCGGTGAGATATTGGCACATGTATCAAGAAGGGAGATATGTACTGTTGTTTTATTTTTGTAAAATTTGCCTGAAGGAATAAAATCTCTCTGAAGAACAGGTTTTCCTTTCAGGTTTTTCCTTGGGTCAATTTGACCAAAAATCTGAGCATTTAATTTTCATGTGTGGTTGAGTTTAAATTTATGAGTAAGAGTTTAGGGCTGCTATAATTTTCAGAGTTCAAAAGTTGAAAAGAAATCTCATGTGTTTTATGTTTTTCAGTTAAAGTTTTAATTTTTCAGTGTACATGCATGAAGGGGTTTGGGCATTAAACCATATACAACACTGAAACTGAAACCGGGTTGGGGTTCTCTAAAATTTTCACCTAGTGGTAACTTATGTATGTAATTTGGATGTAAGGCTTATTGGCACCTTTGGAGAGTAACTTGAGTCATTATTGCTCTTGGTGATCCTCTTATGTGGCCTTATGGAAGCATTTTAGGAAGTTAGTTATGTTGGCGGCTTGGCCCATAATAATTTTTCTATATTTTAGTGGATGACTCTAGAAGGCTAGTTGTGTGTTTTAAATTGAGAGCTCATTTCCCTCATTTGAACAACACAATATGTAAACACATATGAATATACACATACATATGGAGTGTAGGATGTACAAGTGTTATTTTGAAGTTTAAGGATAAATCTTGGAGCATATGTTGCACTTGTGCCATTAATCTTTGTGTAAGTTTTGCTTCTAATTGTTTGGATTAATTATGCTTTGCTAAATTATTGTGTATGGAGTGAAGACAAGGATATGGAGATCTTTTGTGCATAATTTCTACACCTTTAATTGTCACGGCATTCTCCTTTAACTTCTCACTAGGCATTTTGCATCCATTGCTTTTGCTACCAACACCTTATTATCCATTGAAATTCTTTCTACCAGCATTGTGCATTGCTTTAGTCTCTAATTTTAGCACTATTTGATATGCTCGTGAATAATTTCTACACCTTTAATTGTCACGGCATTCTCCTTTAACTTCTCACTAGGAATTTTGCATCCATTGCTTTTGCTACCAACACCTTATTATCCATTGAAATTCTTTCTACCAGCATTGTGCATTGCTTTAGTCTCTAATTTTAGCACTATTTGATATGCTTCTTCTACAGCTTGAGCTTTGTAAAAATTATATCATCTTGAATCACAAAGCAAAGTCCCTTCACATACCTTGAAACTTGTTGATCTTCATTCTCCTTGTATCTAGTGTGAATGGATATCTTGTAGAAATCTTCAATGTACTTTACATTCTACTACTCCTATCTCAAGTTACCCATTTGCTTGAACAATGTTTCTTTATAATCTATAGGCAATAATTTATCTTGCAACTTCAGAACCATCTTTCTCCATCTCCTTGTCTTCTCTTTATCCTTTCAAAGTTGTTCGCATTGCACAAAATTCCGCCAAGTGGTAGTGTGTCACTTCAACTTCATGTTGGCATTTTTTTTCTCAACGGGTCTTCCATCCTTTCAAACTCGGGATATATTTCTAGTTCACTGAGCCAATCTATCAATTTCATTGTTTTCAAGATTCCATTGTAACACAAGACATCTTTGTTTGCATGTTTCTTGCTCTTCAATACCCTCACAAATTACAATTTGTCCTATCGTCACATTCTTCCATTTCCTTGTCTTGCTCTTCTTTAAATGCTAAGCCATTATTTTTTACTTATTTAGTTTGTTGTTTTCCCCAACTCCTATATTCTTCTTCTTAGCACCTACAATTCTTTGCTTCTTGTCATTTTGTTGCCTCTTGTTACCATTTCTTCTCACAAAACACTTATGCTTTTTTGTATGAGATCTTCATTTTCTTAGTTCTCTCTTGCTTTGAAACTAAATGACACAACTGGAGGTGTGGTGTCCCAAATTCGCCTTTGTTGCATGTCTACATGTGATCATTTAGTTGCACAAATAATGCTAACACGATAACGTATATGATGCAAAGTCTCATGGGGCAATTAAGTACTAATGCGTTAATGGTCAAAATAGATATTTACAAATCACAATAAGAGTTATTGGCTCTCAAACGATTCATTAACACTTCTTCTATATTTTGACGATTCATTAACACTTCTATATTTTGATGATTCATTAACACTTCTTCTTCTCTATTTTGACCTAGTTGACCAAGTGAGCTTTGGGAGTGCCTCATCTCTAGATTTAAGGGAGAAATTTGCTATATTTAGCCAATGTGGGTGCATTCCTTGATTTTAGAATCCTAACTTGCATGTTTGAGTTCTTGGAGTGATTCAAGGAACCTAATTCCATGAATCAAGGAAGGGTAGCACTCTCCTTTCCTATTTTTAGCAAGTTCCTGTCATGCATTCATTAGATCCCTAATTTTAGTAAATTAAGCTTCCACTTGTCATCCTGGGTTAGTTATGAGCTAGCTAACTCATTCTTGAGAGATTACATGGCTAACTAGGGCATCTAAGCTATAAGTTAAGCCCAACTAGGTCTCATGCATCGTTGTACAATTCAAATTGCTTCCTTTAGGAATTTGAATTGCCTATATGTACACAATTATTCATTCTTTGATTTATGGAATAATAATTGAATGAGAATTTAGGTTCTCCAAGATTTTTTCTCTCTTCACTCTCTCATTTCTTTTTCTCTTGCAAAATTACTAAGTGTATTGTTGTTCATTGGGTTTATAGATCTGTTTTATCTCTTGTAGGTGATCATCATATTTTACATGGTACTAGAGCCATGGGAGCACTAGTTGTGTTTACATGGTATCAGAGCTAATTGGAATCTAGGAGCAACATACTTCATTTTGTAGGAAGAAGACACATTAAAGAGCCATAGCAGATAAGACATTAGAGGAAATTTCAACTCAAAATGGGCCTTCTAAGGAAAATTAATAAAATAATAAAATAATATTTATTAATTTTGGAGGAAGAAAAGAAAAGAAAAACTACTTTTTTGTTTGTATTTTCGACATATCTTCGTGTGTTTTTACTTAAATTTCGATCAGGAGAGCTCGTTGGATGCGGAATTAAATTCCGCATCCAACGAGTACCCACTCGACATACTTTTGATGGACCCCGCTACCCCAAAAACAAGAAATACGTGAAAAAACGTGATGATGAGGTAGCGGGGTCCATCAAAAGTATGTCGAGTGGGTACTCATTGGATGCGGAATTTAATTATGCATCCAACGAGCTATCCTGATCGAAATTTGAGTAAAAACACATGGAGATATGTCGAAAATACGAACAAAAAAGTAGTTTTTTTCATGATACCTATCCCCAAATTTATATTAAAAAATTGTTTAAGACCTATACGGTATTTCAAATTTAAAGCAATTTCATTGGCTAACACATGATGACATGGAATTTGAGTTAGAGTTAAAAGGCCCATTTTGAGTTGAAATTTCCTCTAATGTGGAGCAGCCCCAACATGTTAGTTTTACTCCATTCAATTACTATGAGTGGAAGATTAAGGCCATTATTCTCTTGAAGTGTAAGGGTCTTCATAGGATTACTATGTGAAATAGAAACTAAACCCAATTGTGTAGTGGAGAAAGAAAAATAATTTGACATATGGATGAAGAATTTTGAGTGCTATGGTTCTCAATTTCTCTCCACCTCAAATATCACATCGATACTAAGGAATCTGCTAATGAAGTCTAGACCAAGATTGAAGGACTCTTTAGACGATAGGATGAGATAAGAGGACATCAGCTGGAGAATGAGCTCAATAATTTGAGCCCGAGAACTTTCTAAGACTTGTCTATAGAATTAGAATCATGTGCTTCCATCTTAATGGGAGATGATGCATTGATTCAAATCAACCATTTAGTTAAGGGAGATGATGCACCGATTCAAATCAATCATCCCACTGAGAGAGAACTTGCTATAGATCAAGTTCTTATTGATGAAGATCTCATTGACGTCTCTTCATTTACCTCAGGTAATATTCTAGATTTACATGTAGAAGGTGTTGACATTGATGAATAGGTTGTTGCACATCTAGTGACCAAACCACTTTGGGAACAACATACTCTTCATGCAACAGGTGATCTAGTTGGCTATCCAACATATACATGGTGGACCCACACACAATTTCAAAGTGCTCCTCATGCACTCACTGCTTTAGAGCCCTTGATGCCCATCCACAATTACATGGTTAGTACATGAGATCCACATTCTTTTTCAAAAGCAGCAAGAAATCCATATTTGAATACTGCCATGAAGGAGGTGTATCAGTATTTGATGAAGAACCAACCTTGGAATCCATGTCCCCTACCCTTTGGTAGGAGACTTGCATGGAGCAAGTAGAAGTATCAATCAAAGTTGGAATTAGATGGAAATGAGAGTGATCATGGTTGAAGATGATTGCCAAAGTTCACTCAATACTATCCTCTTTTTTTGGAGGGGAGGGGGGCGTGGTGGTGGTTTCCCATTGTGTTTTCCTTCTTTTCCCACTTTTAGGGGATATTTTCTTTTGTACTTGGGTACCTATCATGGTTGCAAATTGCCAAGATCCAATTTTTTTATGCATTAGTTTCACCAAGTTGGGCTTATGGGGGGGGGGTGTTAGAGCATATTCCTCTTCTCCTTAGCTTTAATCTCTCAACTAGGTACTTTAGATCTTGGTCTCATGAAACTAATGGTCCAATTTTGACTAAATTTGACCAAGTCTCCTTAGCTTTAATCTCTCAACTAGGTACTTTAGATCTTGATCTCATGAAACTAATGGTCCAATTTTTACTAAATTTGACCAAGTGAGCTATGGGAGCGCTTCATGACCAAATTCAAGAGAGAAATATGCTATTTTATGCCATTGAGGATGCATTCCTTGATTTTAGGGTCTTAGGATCCTAACTTCCATGTTCGAGTTCCTAAAGCAATTCAAAAAACCTAATTCCATGAATCAAGGAAGGGTAGCGCTCTCCTTTCCTATTTTTAGTAGATTCCTATCATGCATGATTTATGCATGGATTGGAATCTTAGATCCTTGATTTAGGAAATTAAGCCTCCACTTGTCATCCTGGGTTTAGTTATGAGCTAGCTAACTAGGGCATCTGAGCTCTAAGTTAAGAACAACTAGATCTCATGCATCAACGGACAATTCAAATTGCCTCCTTTAGGAATTTAAATTGCATACACATACAAGAATATTCATTCTTTGTATTATGGAATAAAAATTGAATGAGAATTTAGGTTTTGCTCCAAGATTTTTAATCTCCACTCTCTTATTTAATTTCCCCTTTCGAAATTGCTAAGTGTATTGTTGTTCATTAGATTTCTAGATCTATTTAAATCTCTTTCTAGTGATCATCAAATTTTCCAGTATTAAGATAGAACTATGCCTATATTTGTACTAGATATGAGCTATGGCCATATCTTAGGGCCAAGGCTAACATAGGTAACTTAGAGTGTAGGAAAAGGAGGTTAGTCCATAACCAAGGGTCTTTGAGATTGATTAATATTTCTCCCAAAATCCATATACTTAAGTCCTTCTCCTATAAATCTTTGCATGTGTGATGTTGCTTCCTTATCAATCATTTTCCAAAAAATGATGGAATTAACCCAACATGCCCTTAGTCCACTGGGAAAGTCCAAATTAGTTGTGCAACATCCTCTTTGGTGTGATAACACATGCCAGGTTTGTGATATCCTTTTGAGAGTACGTGATTTAGAGATTTTAAATAATTTGACCTCACCAACTATGTCACAAATGCCAAAGGCGTTGAGTATGCCTTCTACATATAAATCATTTTGAATTTGATGATGAAAAAGTATCTCCCATGGTGCATCCCTTATGGCTTATATAACACATTTATTTGCCAACATCGTCCTTTGAGCAGAGAGATATCAGTCAACCCAAACCCTCCAGCCTCTTGAGGCAAAATGTAGAGATCTCGTGAAAACAATAGAAGGCCCCTTTTTCACACTTTGCTTTCCCCAAAGAAAGCATCAAAGAAGCATTTCCAGTTGCTTGTAACATGCACTAGAAAGGCAAGAGGCTTGCATACAAGATTTTGTTCGTCATTATGATTTGGCCTACAATAGAAAGGTCTTAAGAAGCCTGTTTGTGAAATTTTTGCGCAAGATCCAATCATACAAAACCCTTACAAGCACATCACTGCTAAAAGGATATCTAAATGTCATATTTTGTGTCTTTGTTAGATGATTTTTCATTTCACTCCAAGTAAAGCAAGAAAGTCATCCTGTCCTTTGATAAGAGCCTCTATCTTTTCCTCATTCACTATTGCCTCATCAACTTTAGCAAAGATGTATGGACAATTCATTGTGTTCAATTGAGTAATGGGACAACACTGAAGTCGAGGATGAATCATCAACATAATGAAAATTTCATAATTTTGTATTCCAAGAAGAAAGACGTTTCAAATTTGACCTTGTACTTGATAATCGTCAAGAACATACCCTACTTGTTCAAGATGTGCGAGTCTAACTGGGTTGAGTACTTTGCTCATGCTCAGCCACAAACTCACCACCTATCAAGATTCTGCTAGACTTGGCCAAGACTTTTCCAAGGCTTAGCCAAACTCACTAGACTGGCCCATACTTGCCTAGACTATATTTTGAGTTTTTTTTTAATTTGCCAAGTCTTTCTTGAGTCATCGAGTATCAATGAGTCCCAGGCCAACCAAGTCTTTATAGAGTCCAAGTATAACAACATTGGGTGCAATAACATGCAAATAGAGATCAATAGATAGCCTTGTCTTATGGATTGTTAATAGAATCACCTTTAACAATTGTCCATTAACAAAATTCTTGGTTGAAGCATTCAAGAAGTGTAACAACACTAATCAACATAGTTGGCTAGGAAGGTGTTACCTGCTAGGGTTTGTTATCTAATCAAACCAAGTAACTCAACCACATCTAAGTAGTCAACTAAATCAACAATGAAATAGTACTATATGTAGCAAAACATCAAGTATTTGTAATCCTTTTCCTTGCCGATGACAAACCCTTGGTCCAAACCAATGCTCCACAAGCAAATTTCAAATAAGGGGGGTTTGCAATCAGGGGGCATCTTCCCACTCACCCAATGCAATCATTTGAACCTAGGTGCTTCCCTTTAGTAGGCGCTGAAGCTGTTGATTTTTCTTGAGCAGCATCGAGAGCCATTCTTTTAGGAAAATGGGGACATCTGGTCAAAGACCAGGATGTGGAACCAGTCCAGCACTAGGGAACTCAACCTTGAGTTGACTAGCCATTCTGTTGAATGGGGACATTTGGTCAAGGACCAGGATGTGGAACCAGTCCAACACTAGGGGAACTCAACCTTGAGTTGACTAGCCATTCTGTGGAATGGGGACATCTAGTCAAGGACCAGGATGTGGAACCAGTCCAACACTCGGGGACTCAGCCTAGAGCTGAGTGGCCATTCTTTGAATGGAGGAACCTGGTTAGTTACCAGGAAGATGAACCAGTCTAGTACTGAGGGACTCAGCCTAGGGCTGAGAACCATTCTTCGGGAGAATGGAGGCGCTTGGTCTGTTACCAAGTATTTGACCGTGGGTCAAATTATGCAGCCTATGGCTGAAGCACCTGCTATGTTACCAGGATATCACTATAAGTCCTAGACTGGGTCTGGGCATGTGAGGCACTCCGACCCTCGATATGTGGGCTTTGTGATCTTCTCCAAGGCTTAGTTACCCTTGGTTAACACACCTAGTACTCGATCTTGGTGTCACATGTAGTGTGAGATAAAAGCATTAGTAATTCTCTCTATTTATGATAATGTACTTTGAGTGGGGATGAAGGACCCCTATGACCACTTGTTTTGACAACAGGGGCACTTAAAGAAGACTCAAAGTAAAAATCAAAGAATTAAAAGAATAAAATATTATTATTTTGTTCTTTTAAGTTTTGGTCCATTTATAGGTGATTCAAAGGCTATAAAAGAAGATCAATCCACTTCATTTGAACTCACACTTGCTCGTCATCTAACACTGCTCAAAGGAATATTTTTGCTGGTCTTGAGGAGGAGAAATATTCTTGTGGTTATGCCCTAGCATGGAGGATTGTAGCTAGGGCACCCACAATTGTTCAGTAAACCCTCAGCTAGGGTTTCATGGTGACCTTTTGCAGCAACCTTATCCTCTTCTCTATAGGCTAGGGCATCACCCTATCCATCACTTCACCTGCTGCAACTCCTTGGGCAGCCTTCAAACCCTCATGGTCAGTCTCAGCAAAATCACGGGCAGTCTTCAGATCTTCACAGGCAGCTATCCCATTCTCATTGACAGCTACAAACTAGCATCGATAGCCCTCCTCTCAGCTTGGGCAACCCTTCTCTCTATGCGGGAAGCCCTAACAGGCTACCATTATCTAACAACAGCCTATTAAGCTTCCGACTGCTTGCTGTAGCATTCTAGGTAGCCCATTAGGGTCTGGGCAGGTAGCAGGAAGGTTCATGCAGGCAGAAGAACAGTCCGGGCAGGCAGTCGTACACTCGGGCAGGAAGCTGTACATTCGAGCAGGAAGAATTAGGTTCGGGTAGCTCTGAGCAGGCAGCTGCAGATTCGGGCAACAGATCTAGGCAGCCTGAGCAAGAAAGTATTGATCTGGGCAGTCTAGGCAATAAGAAGAAATTTGAGATTTTTTTGGTAGCTGAGAGAAATTAGGGCTAAAAGCCCTCATTTGGTTTTTGTTGTAAAATTCATCATTTGTGGATTTTTATCTATGGTACAAACCCATTAGGGTTTGAGAATTATCGAAGCCTCAGTCATCTCATTTAAAGAAATGAATTACTAATGCTTTTGGGGTTTTTGTCCTTTAAAGGTTTCCCCGTGAAAAACTACAATGTTCAATGTGTGTGATGTTGTTGATGTTTCTACTGCACTTGTCTTCTGATATCTTACAGTCTGCAAAAGTTTAAAGAATTCATGCTAATGTTAAAATTCAACAGAAGCTTAGTAGAGTGTGGGCTAAATCTCTAAGTACTCAACAAGATCACTCACTCTATCGAATAAATCAAATCGAGGATTGAGCATCTAACTAATCAGTTAGGTGTGGAGGCCTTTGGACTTATCGCACCCCCATACCCCTTGGCATTATGGTGTGCAAGAACACCCACTCTAGCTCTTGATGTACCCTCGATTGGTCAAGTACACTTCCAATTGTAGAGTTCACTATATTGTTCCACTTTAGCTCTTTATGCACCCTCGGTTGGTTTGGCACACCCCCAACCTCATACATCCACACAAACACTATTGGGGTAGTTATTAGACTGCTCTCCCAAAATCACAATTCACACAATTCTCTTTCTCAATGTAGGAATTCATAATAATCCTCAAACGTCCTTCCCCCTTACATAATGCAAGCATCTCTTTTCTTAATCTCACATAAGATAACAACTCTCTCCCAAGAATGTATCTTGGCCTTCCCATTCCCCTACCCGAATACACTTCGGAGAAACTAGGCTTAGGAGCAAACTATGAGTATCACAAAATGGTTGAAAGGTGAAAAAAAATTAACCCCTTTTAGGCTTTTTACCCTAAATCAATTTAGGAAGTAATTTGTAATATACTTAAACCTATAAATTCGGAGAAAAGATAGATAAGATAATTTTGTTTATGTCCAACTAATGGCCACAAAGTAGGTTGACAGGAGTGTCGATTACAATGATGTTTGTGCAATGCGGGAGGGATAAATGACCCCCTTTTTAAAAAGAAATACAATGTAGAAAGTAAAAATATAGAATGCGATCCGGGCTGAAGTGTGAGAGAGCTCTCACCCCTGTCCTGACTTCAGAACCCTGCATTGGAACGAAGATGCTCAAGTGGAGAAGATCCCAGAGCCGAAAAAGACCGGGGAAGGTCTAGTACTCCTAACATTCGAGGCTGAAAGAGGAAAACTAAGGGAAGTTCAATAGCGTCTGCTGGCCCGAATGGGAGTTGGTGGGTGCGGGCCGACCTCTAAGGTGTTTTCGATGAGGTCTGGAGGACCTTGTTTGTCTCTCGGGGGGAGGCCTGGTATGAAATTGTTGTTAGGATCTCGTGGGTCAAGATCCACAGACCCTCACTACTCTGGAAACTGGATCAATATCTAAGTCGGTTGGTCTCTTGGTGCCCCTGGTTGGTGGTATCACGCTGAAGAACGTCGTGATCTCTATAGAGGAGAGAATAGTTAAAACCAGAAAATGATCTCTTGTATGAAAGATAAAATAGATATCTATGTTCACTTGCCTCTTCAAGGGGGAAACCTCCAAGAGCAAAAGTCAAATACAATCTTTGTGATTTTATGTTGGTTTTCTTTGATGACATCTTGATTTACAATAGAACTTGGGATGCCCATGTACAACATGTTGATAAAGTCTTGAAACTCCCTCAAGACCATCAATTGTTCTTTAAACCCTCCAAATGTGTTGTTGGGGTTTTAAAGGTTGGGAGAATAAATGAATAGAATAATATAAAGAGGAACTAAATTCTAAACAAGGTTGGGAGAAGGAACTTGTGTACCTGATTAGTTCAAGCTCATGGATTAGGGTTTCAAAGGTGTGTCGTGAAAATGCCCAAATATTGAAACAACATGGTGAAGATGCCATGTGAAAAATACTTTGAAAATGCCCTATGAAAGTGCCTTTGTGAAAATTCCTCAATGAAAGTGTCCAGTGAAAGTGCCTCAGTGAAAATGTCTAATGAAAATGCCTGGGTGAGATTGCCTCGTGAAAAGGCCAAGTGAAAACAACCTTGAAATAAATAAGATAATAAAGGAATAAAGAGGAAATAAATTATAACGAAGAAATTAACATGTGCACTTGATTAGGTCAAGCTAATGGATTAGGGTTTAGATATGTCATGAAAAAATCGAGATCTTGAAAATTCTTGGTGAAAATGCCTCAATGGAAATTGCCAATCATGAAAATACCTAGTGAAAATACCCCATGAAAGTGCCCAATCTTGAAAATACCTAGAGAAAATGCCTCAAGTAAAATGCCCTGTGAAAGTGTGTCAATGAAAATGTCCAATCTCCAATGGAAAAAATCAGAAACCTTTTTTATATTTGAAATAAAAAAGTTTATATTTAGGGTGTGCTAAAGCAATTCAAGGAAAAAATATAGTCTAGAAAGAGTCCCAAAAGACTTGCCTACTAACTCTGTAAAATACCCTGACATAATTACATATAGAAGCTAGTATAAATCCCATCATCAATAAGAGGATCTATCTCCTTGAGGGGGAACCAACATTCCACCTACTGTGACAAAAATAAAAAAGAAATTACATATAGAAGCTAGTATAAATCCCATCATCAATAAGAGGATCTATCTCCTTGAGGGGGAACCAACATTCCACCTACTGTGACAAAAATAAAAAAGAAACATGTGTGGATGAACCTTAAAAAGGCACTAGCACCAGTTCTACAAGCATCATAAGGGCCCATCAATAGGCTTGAACTAGAAGAGAAACAGATCCACAACTAAGAAGCATCATTGGGGTTGAGACCGCACCTGAAAGTATCCACATGTAGAACCCCTATCCGACCCAAAATACCCTGCTTCGACAAACCATTGGGATCAACTTTATGCATTCTCAGAACATGTGAAAAAATTCTATTATCTATTTATCTGTGTGTCTATCTATCCATTTATTATTTGAGGCTAAGCTTAGTCAAATAGGTATAACTCGAGTGGTTGTGAGGAAAAGTTGTTACCCTCTCCACCTTGGTTCAAATCCCATTTTGTAACATGGTTGCTCTTTGTGAGTGGATTGAGCTATGAATTATCTATTATGTCCGGGTACATAAGGTACTCCCAAAAGACCGAACACCAAGAACAGCCACTCACACAAACAGATCACAGATCAACATACCGATGTTTTGACGTGGTTAAAACCTTCGAGAGGGAAACAGTCCATGGCCCCAGCCAAATAGCTACTTGGAGCAATATATTATGCAAAATAAAATATGTTACAAATGAGCTTCTCATAGTCGATCAACTAACAAAGGACTCTCCATGCTCTTTAAATAGAGATCATGGACCAATCGGGTGTTAAGCCACGGATCAAGGATAGGTATGATCTAAGAGAAGTTGAACCGTCGGATCACTCTATGTCTAAAACATATCGTGACCGTCGGATTAGAATATTTACAAATGCATACTAAAGAAACACACTTTAACTAACGGATATATTACACAAGTTGATCTTAACTAACTCCTAAGTGTCTAAATATCCTAACATCCCCTGTTATGAACAACTTGGGATAGGATAGAAAGATTTACAAAGTGACACTATTAGGAGAAGGAAGGAGGCATTAGAGTTTATCCCCCCTTAATGATACATTCCTGAACTCCTAACATAGATTGAAGTTTAGAAAACTTCGCTTCTGTAAGAGACTTGGTGAAGATGTCTGCAACTTGATCATCTATAGGGAAATAGAGTACTTAAAGAGCACGATTATGAACAAGATTTCTGATGAAGTGCATACGTAGTTCAATGTGTTTGCTACGTTGATGTAGAACTGGATCTTTGGCAAGCTTGATGGCACTTTGATTGTCGCACCAAAGTGGAGTAGGTTGTTGTTGCTCGAATCAAAACTCTAATAGGATTTGTCGAAGCCATAAAGCTTCCTGACTAGCATTAACTGCGGCTCGATATTCTGCTTCTACTGAAGAAAGAGCAAGAGCTTGTTGTTTCTTACAAGCCCAAGTGACAGGTCCAGATCCCAGACTGAAAACATAACCTGCAATAGACTTTCGATCATCAGGATCACCGGCCCAATCTGAATCAGGGAAACCAACCAACAAAGGTGTCCCCCCTGTACTGTAATGAATCCCAAACTGAATTGTACCTCAAGTATTTTTTTTGTTGCTTTCTAGTGACTTTCATGAGGTGTTTGCATATAACGGGCAACACGACCAACGACAAAGGAAAGGTCAGGACGGGAATGAGTCAAGTATAAGAGACTACCAACAAGCCGACGATACAAGGTGGCATCTACTTCAGGGGAAGTACAAGTGGCAGAAAGCTTGACTCCAAACTGGAAGGGGGAAAGGGCTGGTTTACAATCTTCCATGTGAAAGCGACAAAGTTCACAAGCATACTTAGACTGGGAAAGAAAGATTCCTTCTTTGGTTTGCAAGACTTGGAGACCAAGAAAATAATGCAAATGTCCTAAGTTTGACATTTCAAAATTTTGCTTGAGACTAGATTTCACATGGGTTAAAAGCTTAGGGTCACTACCAGTAAGGATAAGATCATCAACATAAAGAACAAGTATGATGAGATGGTTTCCTTCTTTCTTGGTATAGACATTGGGGTCAGAATGGCATCTAGAAAAACCAGTATCAAGGAGAAAGCTATCCATTTTGGCATACCAAGCTCTAGGAGCTTGCTTAACGCCATATACGGATTTCTTAAGGCGACAGACAAGGCTAGAGTTATTCTGGACATATCGAGGAGGTTGTTCCATGTAAATTTCCTCCTGTAAATCACCATGTAAGAAGGCAGACTCGACATCCATTTGATGGACTTCCCAATTATGTAAGGTTGCAAGGGAAAAAACAAGGTAGATGGAGTTCATTTTTGCGACACGGGCAAAGGTTTCATTGTATTCAATCCCTTCAACTTGGGAAAAACCTTTGGCAACTAACCTTGCCTTAAGTCTTTCAACACTTCCATCTGATTCATACTTAGTTCTATAGACCCATTTACATCTGACAAGTTTTCTTCCCTTTGGAAGAGGTACAAGATCCCAAGTATCGTTTGCCATTAAGGAACGATATTCTTCATCCATAGCTGCATCCCAATCTGGATTTCCTGAAGCTTCTGCAAAGGTTTCTAGATCATGATTCTTGAAAACTTGAGCCAAAAGAGAAGAGGCCTGTTGAAACTGAGAACGTGTTCGACGTTGATCTCTAGGATCACCGGCAAGATCACCAGCTGCTTCACATGTTGAACGGACCCATCGAGGAAGCAATGGTGTTGGTGCAACTGGAGGAATATGAGCAGGTGGAGGTGGATTTTCATCCTCACTGTCGTCATCAGAAACTAGAGTTGGAAATCTGTCAAGGAAGTTGGAAGTAGAAGAAGGCACAATCACCGAATTAGGCTCGCAGGCCAAAGATGGCACAACCGTTGAGTTAGGCTCGCAGGCCAAGAGAATTTCATCAAATTTAACATCTCTTCTAATGATTACATCATTTGAATGTGGTTGAAGAAGTCTATAACCTTTTACATCTTCAGAATATCCAACAAATATGCACTTTTCACTTTTAGGCTGCAATGCTTTCCGTTTGTCATTCGGAATGTGAGCCCATGCTTCACTGCCAAACACACGAAAATGACTTGCATCTGGTTTAATTTTACTCCATGCTTCTTCCGGTGTTATACCTTGTAAAGCTTTAGTGGGGGTGCGATTAACTATGTAATTTGCACAATTTATGGCCTCAGCCCAAAATTGAAGACTTAGTACCTTAGATTGGATCATACAATTAGCCATTTCTTTTAAAGTGTGGTTCTTCCGTTCAGCTACACCATTTTGTTGTGGTGTATATGGAACAGTGTGTTGTTGTTGGATTCCTTGTTCAGTGCAGAAAGTAATGAACTTTTTGTTAACATATTCTCCTCCATTGTCGGATCTTAACTTAATGATTTGATGACCAAATTGTTTTTCAACAAGGGCCTTGTAGGCCAACAACATGTTAAATATTTCGCTCTTAAGTTTTAGGAAATAAACCCAAGTGCATCTGGAGTAATCATTAATGAAAGTTAAGAAATATTTGAAACCAGAAAAGGAAGCAAATGGAAGAGGACCACACAAGTCACTATGCACAAGCTCCAAGGGAACCGAGGCGTGCCAAGAGGCATGTTTGTCAAAATTGTCCTGATGATGTTTTTCGAGTACACAACCGGAACAAACACCATCCTTGCAAGATACCATCGGAAGACTTGTCACCATATTGTCTTTACATAGTTGTTGCAATGAGTGATAATTTAAGTGACCAAATCGCTCATGCCAAAGTTTGCTTAAGTTATCACTATGAGCAACAAAAACTGAAGGAAAAGGTGATGACCCAAAGTTGTTAAATTTGTACAACCTGGTAATATCATCAACAATTCCGGTAGCTAGGACATGTTGAGGATCTTTAAAATCCTTGATTACAACTTGGTGAGGTGTAAACTTTACAGTTTTACCTTCACCATAATGAGTGATTTGATAGACTGACATCAAATTGCAGGAAATTCTTGGAACACATAGTACATCACTAAAATGACCATTTTCTACTGGAACTATTCCAGATTCTACAACACTTAGAGAACTATCATCACCAACAAATATTTGTTTGGTGTTACATTCATGCATAGTAGAAAATATGGCTTTATCCTTAGCCATATGATAAGATGCTCCAGAATCAATGAGCCATTTATTTGAAGGAGAAGAAGAAGATGCAGTATAAGAGTAACCAGAAGCACAAAGTGCATGTCCATGAGAGGTAGATTCTGAAGACGAATCTAGGCTGATGTGGTGCTTTTTCATTGTTGCTTCCAAGGCTGCCATCTTCTTGAAACACTTCGATTCATCATGATTATCTCTCCCGCAAAAGTTGCAATGACGCTCAGTCTTCTTTCCTTTTGGCTTGGATCCTGTCATTTTTTAAAGAAGGCGTTGACTGAGAGCGTTTGGGACCTTTGTTTGGCTTGTTATTGCGAAAATTTTGTTTCTTAGGATGCTTGGACTTTTCTTTCTGTTAAGACAATAAGGCTTTCCCAGCTGTATTTGCATTGCTAAATATTCCAAGATGAATGAGCTTATCTTGTTCTCTAATCAATGAATCACAAAACAATTCAAGACTAGGCTCTTGATAGCTAGCTGCAGTCAAGGATTCTTTCATGGAGTAAAATGTAGATACAAAAACAGAATATGTAGGTCCAAGTTTGGAAAGAATATGATAAATACGTTGTTTGTCTTCTCTTTTAATCTTGCATTCTTCACATAAGAGTCTAAGAGCTTTGTATTTAGATAAATAATCTTGAATGCATGAAAAATCACTTGGATTCAAAGAAATCAACTCATTCTCAAGTTGATGACCTTGAATTTCATTGTGTTTACCAAACACAGATTCCAACATGTCCCAAACTTTATCAAGTTCATCAATGCCAAATATGTGAAATCGCAAATCAGTAGAGATTGACATCCCAATAAATCCGCAAGCTTCATCACATCTATTTGCCCATTTTATTTTCTTATCATCATCAGTGGGTTCTGTTTCTTTCCTTGAGGTAATTCTGAAAAGGTCCCCTACTTCGTAGAACATCCTCCATACGAGATTTCTATGAGAAATAGTTAGAACTAGTAAGTAGAATATCACAAGGAGTGGCCATATTGTAAAATAATGGCTGAAAGAACAGAAACTAACTGTCTGGATGCAAAGAGCTCGAAAAATTACGCTGTTTAAAAAAAAACAGCATTGAAAACTGATTCTAGATGATGAAGTTATGTTTGATCAAATAAAATGTTGAAGATGTCCCCAATAGTGACATGGCAGATATTAACTTGACCAACTAAAAAAAAGAACCCCCTTCTTCCCAAAAAGAACCTTTGACAATCACTTACAAGAAAGTTGTTTTTAAGTGAATCACCTTTGTAAAATAAGTGATGTTCACTTTTACAATAATGGTACTTTAAATAGTGCGGCAATAAAAAGAACTTAAGTGACTCACTTTTTATTTTATTTTATTTTATTTAAGTGAGATGCAATTTTACAATAAATTAACTTGAAAATAGAAATTGCATGCACTAAAAAGTAACTTAATAAGACTTGAACTCAAGACCTATTAAGGAATAAAGCAACTTTGGGCCAAGTGAGCTAAGTTTAAAATGTACGTAAAAGAAAGGAATGAGGAAGGGGGCTTTTTTTTTTTAACTCTTCTCTCTCGGTTTCCGTGCTTGCTTATTTTTCCTACAAATCACACCACAAACCGAAAAACAAAAACAGAAAAACTTTTCCACGCTTGTGGGGTTAGATCTCGTTAGCTTACCCGACAAGTCTATGTTTTCTCTCTGTTTTTTATTCGCCGCGCTCGCACAAGGTGCAGAGCAAAGAGCATACGCAGCCGAGAAAACCCTTTCCCTTTCTATTTCTGATTCGCCGCGATTGCGCAAAGTGCACGACAAAGAGCATACGTAGACAGGGAAGGCAACAATCCGAGACTAAAAAAACAATAAAGATCTAGATAATAAAACTGATAAATATATGAGAGATTTAAAAATAAATAAAACAAATCCATCACTGTAACATTATACCTTCAGATCTGTCGAAATGGGTGTTTCTGGAGCAAATAGAAACGGTTTTCGATGAAACGAAAACTATTTCCAAATGGAAATGGCGCTCCGGACGCAATGGAACACTTCCCATAGGCCACAAATGCACAAAAATTCCAGAATCAGAAACCCTTTCAAAGTTTCAACAACACCGGTTTAAGATCTAGATCACAACTGGAAGCGGCTCTTCATAAACGCTTTGATACCATGTTAGGGTACACAGGGTACTCCCAAAAGACCAAACACCAAGAACAACCACTCACACAAACAAATCACAGATCAACACACCGATGTTTTGACGTGGTTAAAACCCTTGAGAGGGAAACAATCCACGGCCCCAACCAAATAGCTACTTGGAGCAATTTATTATGCAAAAGAAAATAAGTTACAAATGAGCTTCTCATAATCGATCAACTAGCCAAGGACCCTCCATGCTCTTTAAATAGAGATCATGGACCAATCGGGTGTTAAGCCACAGATCAAGGGTAGGTATGATCTAAGAGAAGTTGAATTGTCGAATCACTCTATGTCTAGAACATATCGTGACCGTCGGATTAGAATATTTACAAATGCATACTAATGCATACTAAAGAAACACACTTTACCTAACGGATATATTACACAAGTTGATCTTAACTAACTCGTAAGTGTCTAAATATCCTAACATATTCATGATTTGTTGACTTGGCCTTGTGCCCTGAAGAATCTAGGGTTTACCCTGTGTACCATCCTTGGAATGTGGAGAAGTGCTCAGGAGGTTTCCCCCGGGATATGTTACCTAGAAAAAAATTATTTGAGGCAAAGCCTCATTTGTACACAAGCAAGTTCGAAGGAATATGACATCCTTGGTTCCAATCAATCCTGCACACCTAAAAGTAGAGTTATCTAAAATTTTGTTTTGGTGAAATTTCCTTGTTTTAATCTTTGTTTTTCTCATTTCGGTAGTGACATGGGTCTAGTTTTTAGCCTGGATTTAACCTCAAATCTTTGAGTTTGGCTACCAAATTTGGATATGTTGTAGAGGAAATATTCCTCTACCTACCCACAAATTTTCGTTGAACAACATTGAGTTTAAGGGCTGTGTCCAAGCCCAAACTGAGCACGACAGAAATATCAGATTTCATTCTACATGTTTGTTTTCCAGTTTGGCTTTGACTATTCAAACCACGAGGCCTAGGTTGTGTTTGGAACTTGGGGAGCTGATTCTTAGTTGTGTGGAAGTGGTAGTACTTAAAGACATGCTTGGGTTACCCCAAGAAACAAAAGGACTAAGAATCAAACAGTTGCAATTGTGGGAAAACTGCATAGTTTAAATGTTTGAAGTTTCATGTAATTGGGCCTTTTTGGCCTTGACATAATTGGTAACAGACTTTGTGCCCTGAGAGATAGGGAGACGGTATTTGCCACTATGTAATATGTATGGTTGCAGCCTTGTTGAATATCTGAGTTTACCTTATGAATTGTGTATGCCTTGTTATGTTTTATGGATTTGATGTTGCCTCCAATATCTGTTGTGCACTGTGAGAATCATAGCCTGTAGGTGCATCAAAGTATATCTTAATGATAGTATCGTAAAGGTACTTGTACCCGTACACATCTTGTATACTTGGGTCATCCATCTTTATGATGTATGATTACTAGTATGCATTTTTTATTTTATCATGTTAATCACACATTGATTATTATGTGCTCTACCATTACTTGGCAGAGTTGCGAATATTCACCAAGTCTAGCAGATTTGGGAGTCCATTGGGACAAACTTGAGATGCATTTAAGCCAAAAGTCAATTTTTTTGCATATTTTGATTCCTTTCTGCTGCATTTTTCTCTCTAAGGTCAATCTTGTTGCTGCTGAAGGGTGTAGATTGCCACAATTTCAATAGGGTTGCGAGAAGTAACTTCTTTTTGAGATTGTTATGAAATAAATAAAAGATTAAAGCAAATTACTTACACCAGCTCTCAATTACATTTGTATTGCCTCAATATATAGCCATAGCAATCTAACAAACTAGCATGTGAGGATACCAAACTATCATTGGATGCTAAACATAATAACAAGTACAATCTGAATTAAGTATACACAATAGATTATTGTTGGTTTATTTATTATGAATATTAGCTAATTAATCTAATACCCCCTTATTGATTAAACCGGATACAATTCCAAGTTATCTCTAAACTTGACAAATTTATCATTACCAAGTGGTTTTGTCATTATGTCAATAGTTTGCTCTGCTGTAGGACAATAATAAAGGCAAATGTCTTTATTATCAACCAACAATCTGATGTAATTGAGATGAACTTCAATATGCTTAGTTATGACATGATAGGCTGAATTTTTCGCCATTTCGAGAGCATTCTGATTGTCACAGAAAAGTGAGGTTAGCACTGCTTGGTCAAGTTGAAGATCGACCAATATTCTTCGTAACCACATTGCCTCACAACCTGTACTGAAGGCTGCCTTGTATTTGTGTCAATGGAGGATAAGGCAACTGTAGGTTGTAGCTTACTTGTCCATGAAATTACCTTCCTAAACCAAGAGTGAACACATAACCTGTTTCTGACTTCCTTGTATCAACTGATCCAGCCCAATTGAAATCGATATGCTCTGCTAGTATGAAGTCAACAGATCTCTGATATAGAATGCCAAAGTCAAGGGTCCCTTTGAATATTGACGGACTCATTTTGCAACTTGCCAATGTAACTCTTCAGGATTAGGCATGAATTGAGAAAGAGACAAAGCACTGCAAAACATAGATCCGATTGGGTGGTAGTAAGATAAATCAAACTACCAACCAATTGCCATTACAATGACTCATTGACTAGTGGTGAGTCCATGTAAGCTGAGAGTTTTAAGCCAACTTCCATAGGTGTAGATGTAGGATTACATTCAGTCATTCTGAATTTTTTGAAGAGTGCTCTGGCATACTTGACTTGTGATAAAAAGATAGTGTGTTTAGATTGCCAAAATTCTACACCTAAACAATAATGAAGCAGGCTTTAATCAGTAATTTCAAAAATAGATCAAATATCAAATTTCACCTGTTGAATCATGTTGGCACTGCTTTTGGTGATGGGAAGACCATCAACATAGACAAAATAAGATCACTATATCATCGCCACTGTTTTTGACGTAACAAGTGGGTTCATAATAGGTTTTTCTAATTCTAGAATCTCTAAGGTATTGATCAAGTTTGAAATACCAGGCTTGAGGAGCCTGCTTGAGTCCATACAAGGACTTTACCAACCAACAAAAGAGATGTTTCTTTCCCAAAAAATGAAACCCTTGCGGTTACATCAAGGCACTTTTAACATTCATCTATATATCTTCCATCCAGAATGAGCAGCAATGGAGATAACTAGTCGAAAAGTTACCATTTTCGCTGTGGGGGAAAAGGTTTCTTCACAGTCCACCCCTTCATCTTGTGCATATCCTTTGGTGACAAGACAAGCTTTGTATTTGTCCAAAGAACCATCTGGTTTATATTTGACTTTAAAAATCCATTTACAACCAATGGGTTTCTTCCCTAGAGGCAATGTTGACAACACCCAAGTTTTGTTTTTCATCTATGCATCATATTTCACTTTCATGGCAGCCTCCAATTCAAATTTTCCTTTGGATTCTTCAAATGTGCTAGGTTCAAATACCTAGCACAAAAACAACAGAAGTTAGAGCAAAATTTACCTGCTAACTGCCTTGCACAATTGTTGCCTTGATCGTGTAGTCTGTCCTTCTAGTGCCTTTGGCAACTCATCTTCTCAAATATCCTTCCATCATGGTATAATACCACTTCCATTTCCTTTGTTGGCCCTCCTGATCTTACTGTGAAGATTGAGAATCCCTCTCTTCTCCACCAAATCCCTCCTTGGAACTTGACTCCTCTGATGTTTCCGGCTCTGTGTCCTGTTTGATTTCAACACCAGAACTTGTTCTTGAATGAGCAACAATTTCCTATACACTACTTAGTAATATCCATAGATTTACCATTATCACAGAAGAATGATATTTTCTCATCTACAACATCTCTATTAATCACATTTTTTTGTTCGTAGAGACATCCAGTTATTCATTAGGAACGTTTTTCCTTAGGAATATTTGCAAAAGCAATACAACTGAAAATACGAAAATCTCTTACAAAAGGTTTTCTGCCTAACCATGAATCCTCAGGAGTGATATCCTACAAAGCTTTAGAAGGACTTTTGTTAAGGATGTAAACCACGGCATTCACTGCTTTTTCCCAGTATGGCTATGGTACGTTCTGGCTGTGCACCATGCACTTTGCCATCTCCACAACTATCCTATTCCTCCTTTCCATGACTCCATTTTGCTGTGGAGTGTATGGAGTGGTATACTGCCTATGTATACCTTCCCTTTTGCAAAACTCTTTGAGCTAAGTTGAAACAAACTCACCTCCATTATCAGATCCTAAAGCTTTGAGCTGTTTATTTGTTTCTTTCTCTACCAAAGTTTTTCATGCTACAAACTTTGAACAACAATTTAACTTGTTATTCATAAAACAAACCCTCATTTTCCTTGAATAGTCATCAACCAGTAGTAGGAAATACTTAGCTCCAGATATTGTAGGTGTTTTTATTTGACCATGCAAATCAACATGTACTAGGTCCAAAACTCCTTTGGCTTGCCATGTTTTATTGTCAGTATCAAATGAAAGTCAATGTTGTTTTCATAACTGACAGCCTGCACATACCTCTAACAATCCTGAATGGATGGAAAACCATCCACCATATTAGTCTTATTAATTACAGATAAATATTGATAACTTAGGTGTCCATACCTTTCATGCCAGAGTACATTTGTATTCTCTACCACAGCTGGTGCATGTGCCTTTGTTGTTTTTAGATCAACCTCTCTATACAACCCTTTTTCACCAATACCAACTACAGTCACCTTGTTATCACGAGAGTAGTGACCATATATTTGCTTCCTTGAAAATTTACAAAAATATTAGGGTTCCTAGTTATCTCACTAATAAACAAGAGATTTTTGCTCATGTTAACAACATATCGAATGTTTTTGAAAGTATAACTTAAAGTATTGTTCAATATGACATGAACAACCTCACATCCTCTTACATAGTGAGTCCATCCATCACCAAAAGAAATAGATTCACTATATTACTCTTATCTTCAATGAAATTTACATACCAATTTCTGTGACACTTGTAGTGGTGAGATGCACTTGAGTCGAATACCAGGCTATAGACTTAGTTGATTGATTATGTAATGCCACAAATGCAAAACCACCCACCGCTTCTTCACCTCTTTTGGCAACATTCACATGCCTTGATTTCATTTGACCACGTGCCAAGTCATATATTTTTTTGGCAATATCTCTTGAAGTGTCCAGGCTTATTGCAGTAATAACATCTGAATTTTGTTCTCTTTGATACATTGCTAGCATTTTTTTGTTTGTCTTTGCCTTTGAACTGTGCACTAAATGCACTCATTAAAGTGGATGGAGTCGATGCTTCTATCTGATCTAGCCTCCTTCCCTTCTGTACAAAAAAGTGTTTATAACTTCTCAAATGTTAGTTGTTGGTTCTCCCCAAGTAGATCTAAGTACTCAACAAATGAATCAAAGGATGGCGGCAAACTTTGCATCAACAAAGCAACCATATCCTCATCATCCACCAGCTTCTTAATAGCAAAAAATTGATCATTAAGATCCTTCAAGTGCAACAAATATTTAGAGACTGATCCTCCTTCCCGCAACTTGGTGGAAAACAAAAGATTTTTAAAATACAATGACCACCCAACTTCTGATGCTTGATACTTATTTTGGAGATTTGTCCACAATACAGGTGCTACAATGGAGTTTCTTACTTCTGGAACTAATGTGTCTGCCACTGACAGTTTGAGAAGCATAAGTGCCTCTGTGTCTTTTATCATAGTTTTTGGGATAATTTGCTGATCTGTATTCTTTACCTAAGATGGTTTGATCAAGATCTCTAAATTCACTAATGGTCAGTATCTTATGACTCCATAAATGTAATTCTTTCCAATCAATTTTTCGGACTTTGGAAAGAGTAAATGATGATAACTAGCCATTACTAATACAAATCGAAGAGTGAAGACTACAATTTAGCACAGGCTTACTACCACTGAGAGTACTCCATCCAATCAGTTTAGCAAATCTCCTTCGTGTTGACAGCAGCTTTGAATCTCCACGCAGTGGCTGGGTAATATTTCCACTCTTCAATTCACAGCAGGTCATCAATCCTTCACACAGTAGTTTCATGGTCAAGACCAAGGTGGTGGCGGATCCTCGATGACCTTACTTTCATCATGCGACTACACCACAAGATCACAGCTGTTGGCCCAACAAAAACTCCTCGATTTAGCAGCATATCAGGTCGCAGCAGCTCTAAATATCTACTTGCCTATATCGATATTACAGTAAGCAGATTTTGTACAGTTCAAAGTCTCTACCA
>LPNX010611146.1:440817-459095 GCA_001517045.1 Pseudotsuga menziesii | reverse complement strand
GCCCTGCAGAAGAGAAAAATCCTCAAATTTTTCCAAGGTATAATTATGTACATCCACATGTACATGGAGTTGCCACCTAGTCGAAATAGGTGGGCAACACCATCAACAGTAGAAATTTTAGAAAATGCAGAACATGGTCAAGATTTACCCATGCTTTCATAGCTTTTAATATGCACCATGAGAGTCATACACCAGCTGCATACATGCAATAAGATTTAACCACGATTCCAGTGACTATAGGTGCCATGATCTCTTGGCAGATCATGTAAATTGCATCAGGGGGCAGTTTCCTTCAGCAAGTGGCAGCGTCCTTCATCTGGACAGCAGCTTTCTTCACCTGATGATGAAAGTGTCCTTCAACCTCGACAGCAGCCTTCTTCACCAGATGATGACAGGGTCCTTCAACCTGGAGCGTGGCTCTGACACCATAAAAGATTAGAATAGATTACTTACACCAGGTCTCAATTAGATTCTTATTAGCTTAATATATAGTCATAGCAATCTAACAAACTAGTATGTGAGGATAACAAACTATCATCAGATGCTAAAATAACAACAAGTACATCCCAAATTAAGTATACACAACAGATTCTTGTTTGTGTATTTATTATGAATATTAACAAATTAATTTATTAATGGAATGGATTTGTTGCGAAATGGAAAAATTCCTGATATTTTATCTTGAAACTTTGATTACCAAGCCAAGTTTTGCCAAGTCACCAATTTGACTTTTCTCTTTGTGTTTGCCAAGTTGTTGCTTAGTTCAAGTTGCATGACATTGATCCATTCGAATAAAAGAATCTATAAGAGAATAGGAATTTTCTCTTTAGAGGTGCTTTGGAACTTTCAATAATCCTGATTCCTAACATTGCCTGTTCTCATTTTGCAACTTTTTATTTTGGGTCTATATTTCTCATTAATGTGTGTCTGGCAGTTGTTTGGAGTAGGCCTAAGCACATTTCAGTAAACCTTAGTTTTCCAAAATTTCCCCCTTGGTTACCCCTTAATTTTTTTGCCTGGCTGGCTTGTAACACAGTCCATATCTCCAGTGAAAAAACTGTGGAAAATTAAACTCATCTGATCGTGTTCTTGCATTGTTGACAAAAACTTAGTGAAATCATTTCAATAATTCTAGTTTATAAGGTTGTTGGTGAATCAAATTTGTAAGAGCACAACAAGAATTTTAGTTATTTTTAATGCATGGCCTATTTTGAAATTTTATGAATAGTTGTGAAACAGTGAAGTATTGCAAAGTGAAGTCATCAATGAAGCTAGGAAGGTTCTAGTAAAATGGAGAAATGCGCACTCGTTAGAGGAAGAAATAGCAGACAGCGAGTTATTGCTGGATTTTCTCATTCAAGTACAACGACGGAAGCAAGAAAAAGCTGAAAAGTTACATGAGGCTCTCACTTGCTTAACATCAGACATTGAGGTTGTTTTAAATAAGCAATCTGTCCTTGAGCAAAAAGGCATATCATCATTCACGTTTAGCAAAGAACAAAAACTGGCATTAGGAAAAGGAAAGAAATCTAGTTTTTCTTGTCCCAAGCTTGCACAAACTGATGTAGCAAATTTCGACAGTAGCAGTATAGTGAATGTTTTGTCTGCAAAAACTGGAAAGAAAATTATGTTTGGCAAACAGTTGCAACAAGGAAATCAAAGTCGAAATATGAATAATGGGAAGAAGCCGGGAAAGTTAAATTTGCAAAGTCAGGCGAGAAGAGACTTCATATCCAGAAGTGGTCGTGTGGTGAAGAATTCCAAGGAATTAGAAAAAGTATATTTTTCCACGAGATCAAAGGCAAAACAGTTTGTAAGTGATACATTAGGAAGATACTCATATAATGGCAGTTCAGGACAGGGGCCTATACTGAGGACTGAAGGATGTGATGTAAAGACACTCAGCAGCTTATCAAGTTCTAAACACATGAGTGATATTAGTAATACTGATGGGCTTGGTTCTTTCTTTGATAGCTTGTGCAAGTATTTACGTTTCAGCAAATTCAAGGTCAAAGCAACTTTAAGACGAGGGGACTTCCTTAACTCCTCTAGTTTAGTATATTCCCTGGATTTTGACCGAGATAAAGAGTTCTTTGCAACTGCAGGGGCCAGCAAGAAAATTAAGGTGTTTGAGTGTGATACAGTTCTCAATGAGGATCTGGATATTCACTATCCCATTATTGAGATGATTAGTCAATCAACACTAAGCAGTATTTGTTGGAATAGCTACATCAAAAATCATATTGCATCAAGTGCCTTTGATGGTGTTGTACAGGTGAGACTAATAAACTACTATTCTAAATTCCCTTGTGCGAATTAATACAGTGCTAATGGGACCATCTTTCAATGTCAATGCTGTTGCTCCAATTGAATTGCAAGATCACAAACAATATCTAAAAGAAAGTTGCTAAATTGATTTTGATATAGCTTCCTGATTTCTGTTTCTTGAAGAAAGACAACTTTAGAATTTCTGTTTTGTAATTCAATATTTTGACAGCTATGGGATATTACAAGAAACCAGGCTATCATGAACTTTGAAGAGCATCAGAAACGTGTTTGGTCTGTTGATTTTTCACAATCTTATCCAACAAGATTGGCAAGTGGGGGTGATGATGGCTATGTGAAACTTTGGAATATTAATCAGGTAAGTACCAGTTCCAGCCAAGGCAACTGCAGTGTTTACCAAAGTTTGATAAAAAATTGAATAGAATTCTTTGTTCATTAGGTTTGAACAAAGTTCACACATTTTGCTGTCTACCCTTGAATGAATTATTCAGGAAGGAAGTATTGGTACTATCAGCACGAATGCAATTGTCTGCTCTGTTCAGTTTCCACCAGACTCTGCCTGGTTACTTGCATTAGGATCTGCAGATAAAAAGATATATTGCTATGATCTTCGGAATATAAAAACACCTTGGTGCATTTTGGCAAGCCACAACAAGACTGTGAGTAATGTCAAGTTTCTTGATTCGACCAATCTTGTCTCAGCTTCAATTGATGGTACACTCAAGCTCTGGGATCTTGCAACGAGTACAGGGGGGGTAATTTACAACCCTGTTCTGACATATACTGGGCATAAAAATGAAAAGGTATTAATTTGACTTTTATCATTTCCTATGTTTAGAATTTGTTTTATACAAGGCATGTTGCAGCCTCAGTACTGTATTCCTTGCCTACAGAACTTTGTTGGACTTTCTGTTGCTGATGGGTATATCGCAACTGGTTCAGAATCAAATGAGGTAATCTACTTATACAACTCAATCCTGTAACACTCTTCCAAAGAATTTTTCCTACCATTACTTCACTATTTGTTAGGTAGTGGTAATCCCAAATGTTCCTAAAAGATTCCGGATTATCTTTGCTTAATATCTTTTGTAGGAGTTTTTTTAATCCTTTGTGAAATTTGTTCTTAGAAATTTCAGAAAAAACAGATCTTGGCTTCCTAAGCTGGCAAACAGAAAATATTTTACACACTTGCTCTTCTGAGTCCTGACACGCTTACTACCATCTCTAATTTCAGGCTCATTGATCTAATCATTTTTCTTTATATTGAAGCAATTCTATTTTAATTATGGAAACAAGAATTCGGATGTTCTAGATTCTGTCCTTGTGTTTATTTAAAGATACTGCTTCAGATCTATGCCTAACACTGTTCCAGCTCTAACCAGAACAATATATTTCTAAGTATATTTCTAACTCTAGTCCAATTTCTGAGACCCTATATTTTTATAATGTGAACTGAAATAGACATCTATTCAAGATTAGATCTTTCCCTGTACCCTATTTAATTTCATAGGAACTCCTTAGCTCTATGGCAAGTTGTCAATTAAATATGGGCATACTTATTTGTTATGGAGTTGATTTTGTAACTGTTGTTATTTGTTGTCTTCCAGGTGTTTGTCTATCATAAATCTTTTCCAATACCAGTGGCATCATACAAATTTAACTGTGTAGACCCAGTGAATGGCCAAGAGGTATATGATGACGATGGGAAGTTTGTTTCCTCCGTATGCTGGAGAGGGCAGTCCCAAACTCTGGTTGCTGCAAATTGTAAAGGAAACATTGAAATTCTGGAGATGGTCTGATGTCTAGCACTCATACATTGGTGAAGGGCACAGTGCCAGAACTGAACAGTCTTGTTGCAGACAAGCAAGACTCCAGTCACTGATTTGTTTCAAAAATTTAGTCGATATTTCTGACAGGATATCCTGTAATCCTGGAAAATAAATTCATTTAATTGCCTCTTTGAAAATAGAGATGGGGTTTTTCAGTCATACTCCGCATTGGAATTATTATATTATCTAATTTCTTGCAAAAATTATGCAAGTCTCTGGTGTGGTTATTTCACTAGAACAAAATCTGACTTTGTTCTATACAAGAGTCTCAAAAAGGAGGCTTTAAAGCTATTTCGGGTATGATCATATTATGTAGTGAATAAAAGGCTGAATTTTTATACCTCATGGCAAGTTAGAGAAACTCCATCTGTCGTGATTAGTTTTTAAAGTGTCATAGATATGACTAGAGATCAATTTGATGGATAAGTAAGCATTATAGTATGTTTCTATGAATCTCATAGATTGACTAGAAATTATAAATGCACAGTATAGTGATTGATCGATTCCTCTTGTAGGAAGTAGGGAATTTAATTGAGACTCAGTATTGATGTTTATGAAGGAGCTCAATAAGATGTGTATGATATACTAAAGCATGGGAAAGGGTAGCTTGTTTAGTGGAGTTAATCATCCAGGGGATATTTCACTAAGCTGTCCAAAATAGGTTGCTTTGAAGAGTATCTCGACTGTCTTAGAAGATATCCCAATTCATGACACTTGCCCATATGAAAAAATTGAAGCAAACATGGTCATGAGTGAGAAAAGCATTTGTTGCGTAATATTGATTTCTCTGACTTTATCTTTTAAGATCGTGGAATGGATTGTTGCATGTGGGCAAAGAGAATCAACATTTAAAATTTCCTTGACTAGGAAATTCTACCTGCTTTGAATAGGTGAGTTCGATGGAGAGGAATCTTTGTAGAGTGTATGTTGTTAACATGTATCCTTCGGATGTTAAAGTTGGCATAAAACTTATTGGTGGGTAAACTGTTGCAATGAAAGGAACAAAGGGTAAAAATTTCAATTAATATTGAGGATCAATGCTCTGAACATTGACCTACAAGCACAAACAAGCGAATGTTTTCAAAGGTGAATTGATCAAACTTTGGCGGGGTGTTCCCAACCCAACCCACATAATTTCTTTTTAAGAGAGAAATTTGATGCTTATACAAGATTGGATAGCTATACTTCAGAAGCTCATAAAATCATTGTTAGAAGGATTGTTAGCATGATATGTTAAAAAATGCTAGATTTTTTATAAAGTTGTTTTCTTTCCTGCAGCTGTTATTTTAAAAGAGAATTTGGGAGATCTCGGACCCACTATGAATTTTTTCAGAAGAGCTTGAACAGGAAGTGTGAAGATTATTTGAGATTGGCACTACCTATTCATGAGACGCTAGTGAAGTCATTGTTGAAGGGATAAAGTCCAAGCGGTATGACATATTTTGGAAAAGTTGATAAATTGCTCTCTTTATAAGAAGATGAGGACCTGATTACAAGGCTCGTGCTAGAAATGTGATGAGAACCCAATCTAAAATTAGAAAAGTGGTTGCAAATAGCATTTAACTTTAAGCAAATTGGGTCTAAACAGTGCGGTGCTTAGAGGTATTGAGAGGCCAAGCAAATGAGACAAGCAGTGTGAGGAGGGTAGAGGCAGTGAGGGAAAAGAGGGAGAAGGAGGCTGCAACCCGGACCTGACCATCAATGGTGAGCCTTTTAACAATCGAGATGAAGGATGTACAGAAGGAGATCGTACATACCGATGCCATTCAAAGGAAGGTCGTATAAATGGAGGCCATATGACCATTGTAGATGCCAAACTATTGTAGGGCATGTAGATGGAAATTTCCTTCGATGTAATATGGACCACTCTCCTAGATCACTCCAGACAGATGGTGGCAAGTTTGAGAGAGGTCGATATGTTGTAAACCTTCTCTATCAACAACAAGTGTACTCCAAGCGTAGCAAATCTTGAGATTGCAATGCCGTTCATGAGTTTATTCCACTTGATTACTTTGAAGAAAAGAAATTAATAGTGCACTCACTCAATGGGAGTTTGGTGCTTCATGCCCAACCCTTCTTGGTGGATGTGGAAGCACAACATGAAGCATCAACGGAGACAGTGTCTCTTTGCTAATGGATCTAGTGGTTTGGCACTGTGGTGGTTGAGGAGGAGGTTGTGTCGATCTATGGAAAGCACTGTGAAACCCCAAGATGGTGTGGATTATTACATTGACCATGGCCCCTCTAAAGCCAACGGCAAAGGATTGCCACATTGGTTCCAAATCGGCTTCCCCCTATGAGGCACCCCCCTATCATTTATCCAAGGTAATGGGGTGTTAGATATTGTGTCGTAGCCCATGCTTTCAGATGAGGAAGTGGAGGTGCATGTAGGGCCTATCTCAACGCCTAGTCTTTTTGTTGAGGTTGAAAAAAGGTAATATGTTCCAAACCCTAGTACCATTTAGGTGAATCAACTCGATCCAAAGGACAACTTTAAATTTTTTCATGAACTACAAAAGGGATTATGTGTAGGGTCACCAAAATCTTGAACATAAGGGGATCATTCCGTTCTTTTTTTGTCAGATGTCAAACAAAAATGCGTTTTAACAAATGGTGATATTGAACTGGGAAGCTAATGCAATCTCTGAAGAACTAATGATAGATGAGCTCATAAATTTTCTAGACCAAAACTTGCTAAAAGGGAAGAATTGTAATCTTGTAATTAGTATTGATGCAAGTTCTAATTTTGAAGAGGGTTTTAGTCAAAGATAATGATGATGGGTAGCACAATTCGTTCTCATGTATTTATCAAAGGAGATGTAGCCATGTATGATACTTACAATGATGATGATTTTGTTAAGAAATATTGGATTTATGCATTTTTAGAAGCTCACACTTTGAAGACACAAAGGAATCTAATGTAAATATAGCTCAACATAGATAGTTCAGGAGTTCGTAGAGCTTGGAAATTATACCTTTACGAGGGTCATGAGACAACTAGATGGAGCACTACGAATGTCACTCAATATGGATGGTTGTTCAATAATTCAATAGATTCATGATTTAGGAATTTGTGGAGGTGGAATCTAAGAGAAAAGTTTTTGAGTTCTCCAACACCAGTTTCTGAGAGAAAGCACTTGAAGACTGTCAAGTTTTTTTTCCCAATTAATTATAACCTGAGAATCTCCCCAAAACATAAGCTCATCAATACCAAAAGATAAGGCAACTTTTCATAGACACCATAATGCAATTAGTTCAGCTTTTGTATTAGTGCCTCGACAACAGTTCAATCTCAATTTAAAGTAGTAGTCAACATTAATTTTGA
The DNA here is from genome assembly GCA_001517045.1 of Pseudotsuga menziesii. Classification (NCBI taxonomy): domain Eukaryota; kingdom Viridiplantae; phylum Streptophyta; class Pinopsida; order Pinales; family Pinaceae; genus Pseudotsuga; species Pseudotsuga menziesii. Next base: position 451,655 of record LPNX010611146.1, on the reverse strand, counting down.
TAAAAACCCCAGTTGCACACAATCCATCTTGAACAGCTCCATCGAAAAAACCAGCAACATTCAGTGAAGAAGGAATATTCATTACTACTCTCCCCTTTAAAATGCTTCTATCATCATATTGATAGTCCTTATATATACTCAGAATTTTGGTAATCATCAGATTGATAATCCTTATCTATACTCGGCATTTTGGTAATTTGGTAATAGGTCTTCTAAGACCTATTACCAAAAAAGGTATTTACTATCTTATGAAAGTCTTTTTTACCTTCGGAGAAAGGTGATTTTCATAATTTTAAACATATTTTTGAAGGAAATTTTAGTTGTTACAGATTGTATTAGTGGCTCCCCTGCCTATGGATCTCGATATGAGATTCTTGACGTGTATACTTTTTCAACTATAAAATGTTTTGTTTGCCAAATTGATGCTCACAAGGCTTGCCAAGCTCTTGGTTGCAAAATGTGTAGCGAATTAAAACACAATGACCACTTGGACTGGGCTTGTGGAAGCCCTTAGTCTTTGCCTTATATTGTTCGGGCTACACAGGATATGAACATTAAGTGGCTTTGCCTAGGTCAAAGATTCAACATGTCCATGCAAGAGCACATGCACCCGTTCAATCAGTTGTCAATTCTTCTCAGCATTGTTGATCCAGTTGATAAGCTTGACCTTAAATTTAAAAGTGGATTGCAGGAACTTGTATTGTGAGTTGAAGTATGTGGAGCTCACCAGACTTGATGCCATGGATAGTCAAGTACAGTTGGCTGAAGAGACATTTTTAGATCCACACAGAGTTCAGCAGCATTCATCCTCCTTCGTTGTTTCCATATCAGCATCTTCAAACAATACACCTCTTGCTACTACATGGTCATAATCTTTTCCACAATCTTCTTTTTCTTCTTCTTCTACTAAGTTTTGTCAATATTGTAAGAAACAAGGACATGATCAGTCTAAATGTTTCAAATTGAAGAAAAAAAAAACTTTAATTGTACACTCCCTTATTCAGGGAGATGATGATGCTTTCATTTTGTTCTTTTGGGGAAGACACAACTTATGAAGAGTTAAAAGGGACTCAATTAAGTCACTTTGTTGTAGCACTCCACTCCAACAAAGCCCAAGATTTCTCACACGTGCACATCTCTCCCATGATTTCTCAACTACTAGTATTTTTTAAAATGGCTCACAAGAGAATCTAATTTCCGAATCTATCATAAATAAAATACATTTGCTATTGGATCCTCGTCCTCATCTTTATGCACTTGGATGAAAGGATCATGGTTCTTCCCTGATCACACACATGCATTGTCTCATTTTCTTTTGGTCCTAAATATGTGGATAACGTCACTTGTGATGTAATCAATATGAATTGTTGTGATTTGTTGCTTGGCCAAGCCTATCAGTATGATTGGAATGCCCTATATGATGCATTAAACAACACTTACCCAATGCATAAAGATAACACCAAGTATCTTATCCAAAGTACATGTGAACTATGACATCAAGTTGTTCCTCAAGTTAAGAAGCATTTTTTAACCTTTAATCAAAAACACTCTCCACAACCATTAGAGGAAATTTCAACTCAAAATGGGCCTCCTAAGGAAAATTAATAAAATAATATTTATTAATTTTGGAGGAAAAAAAAAATTATTTTTTTTGTTCGTACTTCCGACATATTTCCCTGTGTTTTTACTCAAATTTCGATTAGGAGAGCTCGTTGGATACGGAATTTCCTGTGTTTTTACTCAAATTTCAATCGGGAGAGCTCGTTGGATGTGGAATAAAATTCCGTATCCAACGAGCTCTCCCAATCGAAATTTGAGTAAAAACACAGGGAGATATGTCAAAAATACGAACAAAAAAAACTAAATTCCGCATCCAACGAGCTCTCCCGATCGAAATTTGAGTAAAAACACAGGGAGATATGTCGAAACTACGAACAAAAAAAGTAGTTTTTTTTATGATATCTATCCCCAAATTTATATTAAAAAAATCTTTAAGAGGTGCTCCCTTTTTGAATTTTAAATCATTTTGATTGGCTAATACATGATGACATGGAATTTGTATTATTTTTGGAAGGCCCATTTTAAATTGAAATTTCCTTTAATGATCATTATGTTCCAAATTTGTAGTCCCAAGTTCATTCATTGGTCTTAGAAGACTCTTATCCACCTCCTTTAGAATTTGTTATGCTCTCTAATTGGCCTTGGTTGCCTCGAGACACCATCTCATGAGGAAATTCTACAAACTTCAGAGTTTCTTGCCTCTTGCATAGTTCTCTCCTTGCTTGTAAGTTCATATTTGGTGGCCTTTTTTCATTGGTTCACAATCCAATTCAACAACATTCATCACCTAAGGCTTCCCTTCAAGTTCACAATGCATTCCACCATGAGCTTCCAAATCAATCGAAAATTCATGATGTTGTCAACACATATCATGACTCAACGTTGGAGACAAAGACCTTGACTAGTCATGTTGCATATATTGTTCCACATTCTTAGCTTCCACTTGTTACAGATCAAGTTTTCGACATGAAGACTTACCATGCTCATCAGGGATCATCCACTTCCTACCTTGTTGCTACACAAGGTTAGCTTCCGCATCAAGCTTGTTAGATTTCTTAACACCAATTTCAACATTATTTCCCCTCTCCTAAAAGCATTAGAGACCAATGCTTTTGTTGTTGGTAGGAATGATAGAATTCTTGTTCAAGTTTTTAGCATACTTATTTTTATTATTATTTTGGTAGGTGAGTATTATTATGGTTTGGGTGTGCTGAAACCTTTTGGACTCCTATTCTCAAGGAGTGATTGAGATCTTATCTCTAACCATCTCTACTATTATAGTGTGGTTGTTATTTCATGGGATCTTATCTCTTAGTTTGTTAAGGTGGTTTTGTTCATATAAAGCTATAAAAGTTTGTGCTTGCTTAATGAAAAAGAAGAAATAACTTGTTCTTTTCACTTTGGTGTTGAACTCTACTTACTAGAGTGGGATTACCTACATAAAATTTGGAGGGTTTGCAATCTGAGAAGGGTAAAATTTCATTGGAAGTAGCAAGATGTCATGGATTTATCAGTTGTGTATTGGATGTTTGGTATTATGTGAGGCTACTCAAAAGGGGATAGGGTTAAAAACACCTTGAAAAGTGTTGAAGTGAAAGGAGAATAGGTTCCCCTAGATGTCAATGAAGACATGCCCTAGATGTCAATGAAGACATGCAGGTCGAGAAAATAATGCGTTATGATGGTGGGAGTATTTTAGGACTTTTTGGGGAAACATCTCTCTATGGAATCTTTGAATGAGTATATTTAGTGTCACTAAGCTCCTATTATTGGTTAGAACCATGTTTACCATATCCTATCATGTGAATGGATATGCTTCTACCATGTGAATGGATATGCTTTATATTTTGATATTGGAGGATGTGATGGCAATCTTGAGAGTAAGTGGTTTGAGGGTTTGTGCTTTCTTTCACTAGAACCTTGGCACCCTTGTTTTGATTTGTGAGCAAAGATGGCGTTGAGCACATCCATTTGGGTCAAACTTCCTAGTTTACCCCTTGATCTATGGACTGATAAAATTTTAGGGGATATAGGTAATCTACTAGATAAAACCATTATGGTGGATAAGTCCTACAATACCAATATTATAGAAATGTGGCTCGAGTATTAGTGGAGATCAAGATAAAAGGCAGTTTATCAAAGTAATAGTGGGGATAAGATAAAAGGTGGTTTATCAAAGATTGTGCATAAATGTTGTGGATTATTAAGTGTATTAACAAACCTTGCACTATATCAATGTACCCTTGCATTGTACTTGATGTCCACAACCATGAAATATTGTTATGGATTGTGCAAAGCCTTTTTGTAGGCGAGTTTTACAGCATGTGGACTCGATTCATGCTTATGGGTCTCAATAGATAGAAGATATGGCTAGCTAAAAAGTGGAGGAATGTACTTCTAATCCAAAAAGCCTAGTGATGGTAACTTGATGTAGAGAAATGAGGACAAATATTGTTCTAACATTAGGACCAAAGCTAAAGCTTCAATTGTTGGAGATTCACTTCCCTTCTAAGAAAGGATATAAATCCTAAGGAAAGAGATTCCTAACAACAATTTCATTCCCAATCAATTCAATGTGTGTACCTCCATGACCTAGAGGCCAAATTATAAACCCGTTGTATATTATTAAGGCAATCAAGGTTATTCAACTATGAGATATTCAAATAATAATGGGATTTGAGCATACACAACTTTTGATTTCTGCAAACAATATCAAATTAAATCAATTGGAAATCACACATGGTGGCTTTGACAATGACTTGCATCAAACACATAGACCCTTAATTGTCGAACACAAAAAGGTTTGCTAAAAAGGCATGGCTCTATCTAGACTCTTAAGAACTCGACATTCATGCATATTATGTTGGACCATGCAATCCATAAGTCAAAAGATTCAATCCTTCTATAGAGATTGGGGCCATATAACATGAGTCTAGAACACACACCAAACCAAGCTTTTGATTCCTTAGGGCTTCAACAATCAAGGAGAAAACAAATGTTTTCTTCTTAAGAGTCAACCGTGTTGAAGTCAACACAAACCAACAAGGGACCCTTCAATAAATCCTTGATCATGTCGAGGTCAACACAAACAAACAAAGGAACCTTCAACACGTCCTCAGCCAAGAAACACCAGAAAGGAGCCCATTCTAATGGCATCAATCAAGTCATAAAGATTAATTATTCTAAGGTATGCTCGTCCAATTGAATAATAACTGAAAGAAGTCCCTAAGTCGATTCAACTCCCCGATACATAAAGTATTAACAAGTTAAATGACAAGACCATCGCCACACCTCATTGTAAGATATATGTTGTAGAACCTTACCCAAAAAAACAACATTATTATAGTAAGAAAACAGTTAAACAAACTGCATAGTTGTCTAGCAAAGTCTTTAATGTAAGGTCAAAGAGAATCACAAAAATTGTTCATTTTTGCATGAGAAATGGAAATTTCCACCCTATGACCTCCATTTTAATTTCCATTTCACCCCCTTACCTCAAAGTCTCAAGCGGATTACAAACTTTAGTTTGGTTAGAGTTTTGTGGGAAGAATATATTTGAAGTTCTAAATTTATGCTTTGCCTTTGTGGGATTGTTCCACAACACCAATGTTGATTTTGCTTAAAAGTGGAACCTACTAAGAACCTTTTCTTTAATAACAACTTGAAACAATATAAGCTTGAATATTGGAGCAACACCAATGTTTATTTTGCTTAAAAGTGAAATCTACGTTTTTTAGAACTTTTATTTAATAACAATTTGAAATAATCCTAGCTTGAATATTGAAGCAACACTTCATATTATAACAATAATGCATTACAATGAACTACAACAATGGAGAATATCTCCATAAACAATAAATACATTATGAAATTAATATACTCAAATGTGTAAAGCCAACATAACCATATATAATTAATATGTATTGCGTTGGATGATAAACACATCCTAAACTGCGACTCTAACTTAGAATGATCATCCAATCAAATCAGTTTTCAAAATCTACTCTAACTTAGAATGATCATCCAATCAAATCAGTTTCAAAATCTATAGTTAATGAGATGAAAGTATGATATCAATTGAGTGAGTAGAATAATGTTGACATTTTGAGTGCTTTATTAATTTATATTGAAATCTTTTTTAGAGTAGAATAATGTTGACATTTTGAGTGTTTTATTAATTTATATTGAAATCATATTTTTGGTTTGAAATATGGTATTAAACTATTTTTTATTGGTTAATAGTTTGTGTCCTCTAGATGCAAGGAAATAGATTAATGGCCCAAAACCTAGAAGCATCTAGCAAGAGCCAAAGTCTTAAACCCTTATGGACCACCAATGAGTTATTTTAGGTGGTTAGGTTTTGTATGTACACACAATATTTCAGCTACATATTCAGATCTTCAAATTGTATCAATAGAAACTAGGCCAGTAACCTAAAGTATTGTAGGTTTTACCTTGCTTTGATTTTTTTTTATCTAAATTCACGAAACACGATAATTCTAGCAAATATTTATTCAAACCAAAATTAGTCCCATCCAATAATTGAAGCAAAAATAGAATAAAGGCAAATATCAAATAGAATGAAAGCAAATTACATAAATTTACATATATGTTCTCTTCATATAAACATAGTAATGCTACAAACAAAAAATATATATGCAATAAATGTTGGATAACTAAACGCAAGGTTACAACAAGCGCGGGTGTAGTGAATCGATTGAAGAACCTAGTATGGATCCATACTCATCCCAAAAATAGGAATCAAATATTTGAAACCCTATCCTTAGTTTTTTATAAATATATATTTTCTATTTATATTTTTTAATTTATAATAAAAATATAAAAACAAAAAAAATATTCATATCTTCATGGATTCTAAAATAGGAAAATGTAATTTATTATTTTCCAATGATTCAGTGCTCAGTTGCATTTAAAAGACATCATACATTCATACATTAACATTAGAAATCTAACATCAAGGATTCGTGCATTAACATTGTAAATTAACCATCGATTCATCTTACATGTAACATGTTACATACATCAATGATATTGATCATATAATCATATTGAAAAATTAATACTGGATATATTATGATTCATGCATCATAACCAATGTTTTAAAACTTGGAACCAGACTTTGAACCGACTGAGGGTCAATTTGGCTTGAAACCAGAGCCGACGATGACTCAAAACCATGCTTAATAAGTGAATTTGTTTGGATGGAGGGAACATTTTTATTTAGGTCATAACAAAGGGGATCAATCAACTTCAATAATCAAGGTACATGGAGAGTTTGATGTGCTTAATTAAAATCCAATCCCTTACCCTTATACTTGATAGGATCCAGTGAAAATGTTGCAATCCTGAAAACCTAAAAGCTATTAAGTTTGTTCCATTTTGAATGGAATCTAAAGTTCTACTTTTTGCATATGAAGTCCGATGAGATTGGAACCACTCTCAACCATCCTTAAACAAGTACATGACAATGTTAAAAATTTAAGTAAAAATGTAAAAATGACTCTTTATCTTTCATTTTCTATCATTTTACATTAAGAATTTAACATTACTATTTAATATTATTGAGTTCAAACTAAAATTCTACATGTAACATCAGAAATTTAACATCAAGGATCCATGCATTAACATCGTAAATTACCCATCGATTCATCTTACATGTAACATGTTACATACATCAATAATATTGATCATATAATCATATTGAAAAACTAATACTGGATTTATTATGATTCATGCATCATAATCAATGTTTTAAAACTTGGAACCAGACTTTGAACCGACTAAGGGTCAATTTGGTTTGAAACCAAAACTGACTATGACTCAAAACCATGCTTAATAAGTGAATTAAGCATGGTTTTGGCTAGAGGGCACATTTTTATTAAGGTTATAACAAAGAGGATCAATCAACTTCAATAATCAAGGTACATGGAGAGTTTGATGTGCTTAATTAAAATCAAATCCCTTACCCTTACTCTTATAGATGATAGAATCCAATCCAATGGAAATGTTGCAATCCTAAAATCCTAAAAACTATTAAGTTTGACCAATTTGAATGGAATTAATCTAAAGTTCTACATGTAACATTAAAAATCTAACATCAAAGATTCATGCATTAACATTGTAAATTAACCATCAATTCATCTTACATGTAACATGTTACATACATCAATGATATGTAACATTAAAAATCTAAAGTTCTACATGTAACATTAATTATCTAACATCAAAGATTCATGCATTAACATTGTAAATTAACCATCAATTCATCTTACATGTAACATGTTACATACATCAATGATATTGATCATATAATCATATTGAAAAACTAATACTGGATATATTATGATTCATGCATCATAACCCATGTTTTAAAACTTGGAACTAGACTTTGAACCGATTGAGAGTCTATTTGGCTTGAAACTAGAACCAACGATGACTCAAAACCATGCTTAATAAGTGAATTTGTTTGGTTGGAGGGAAAATTTGTATTAAGGTCATAACAAAGGGGATCAATCAACTTCAATAATCAAGGTACATGGAGAGTTTGGTGTGCTTAATTACAATCCAATCCCTTACCCTTATACATGATAGAATCCAGTGGAAATGTTGCAATCCTAAAATCCTAAAAACTATAAAGTTTGTTCAATTTTGAATGGAATCTAAAATTCTACATTTTGCATATAAAGTCTGATGAGATTGAAACCTCTCAAACATCCTTAAACAAGTAATGACAATGTTAAAAATTTAAATAAAAATATAAAATTGGCATTCTCTTTATCTTTCATTTTCTATCATTTTATTTTAAGAATTTAACATTACCATTTAATATTATTAAGTTCAAACTTTGTCCAATTAAAATTCTTAGTTTAAAAACCAATTCTTAAATCCAGAATATATTCCACTCCCCCTAAATAAATAAATAAAATATCATTTCCAATTTTCAGAATCATACCATCAAAAATATTAATATTAATGCATACTAACTATGTAAAAAATCTGCATCACTTTTAAAGGTCAAGTTCGATTTTATTTGCATCAAACTACTGGTAGATAGTACGCACAGAGACTCGAGGATAACGTATTCCCTCGGTACACTATAGTGGTCTATTACACGGCACAAAAAAATGGTCACTCTCCTCGCCAAAGGGCTGCGTGAAAATGGGAAAGGGCGACATGCTTTTATGCTGCGTGACAAAACTCTAAATTTAAAAACCCATAAAACATGCTCCAAACTTCATCAAAATAATGCAAACTATGTTGATCAACACCTATCCAATTATTTGTGGAATAACCATTACATTCTCGCCACTGCCACAGACTAAATAGAAAGTCTCAAAACCAGCTTCCACGATGTTTTAGTTTAAGCCTATTCCATGCAAACCTTTTGCTCATAAAACACCAAGAAATGGTCGGAACTTGTGTATATAAACCCCACAGAGGGGGGGCCAGCTACTATGCTTTTGCAAATTTTGCATGTGCTTGCACACATTTTGCCTCGTACAGATTGCTAAGAAGAAAAACAACAACTAATGGAGACTCCTGTAAGTCTCGACTGTATTTAGTGATTGTTTCGTACTTTTGAGATGCTATTAGATTCATCTGCAAAAGGTTGGAGTCAACTATTGTTTTGCATTTATAAACACCTCTTCATGCAACACCAAGAAATGGTCGGAACTTGTGTATATAAACCCCACAGAGGGGCCAGCTACTATGCTTTTGCAAATTTTGCATGTGCTTGCACACATTTTGCCTCGTACAGATTGCTAAGAAGAAAAACAACTAATGGAGACTCCTGCAAGTCTTGACTGTATTTAGTGATTGTTTCGTACTTTTGAGATGCTATAAGATTCATCTGCAAAAGGTTGGAACTTGTGTATATAAACCCCACAGAGGGGCCAGCTACTATGCTTTTGCAAATTTTGCATGTGCTTGCACACATTTTGCCTCGTACAGATTGCTAAGAAGAAAAACAACAACTAATGGAGACTCCTGTAAGTCTTGACTGTATTTAGTGATTGTTTCGTACTTTTGAGATGCTATAAGATTCATCTGCAAAAGGTTGGAGTCAACTATGCATGATAACAGTTTTAATACATCTAGCCCAAGGGTTAACTCAACCAGTTGTCACCAATTTTGCTGTGCATGGTTCAGATCACCCCAGGTGAGTTGTGCTAGTCTATGCTGACAGGTTTAGTAGGGATGCCATCAATGAATGTGGGAAGCATTTCTTAGATTTTCTACACACGGTTTGACTTGGATAAAAAGAGAGGTTCTTAATAGGATCTAAATGTCTCCCAAACTCTCTGCTTATATATTATTTTTCGATCTAACTTTTACTCTAAACAGAGCATCTAGATGTCATGTATGCAATCCATGAATGTGGGGGAAGCATTTCTTGGTTTTCCTCGCAACGTTTAACTTGGATAAAAAGGAATGCTTTTAACCGGATTTACGGGTCTCTCCAAACTCCTCTCTATATATATGTAATTTTTCTAGGTTATTTTAGGGCATATCATACAACAAACAGGGCATCTAGATGTCATGTACAAAACACATAGGGTGTCTAAATGTCACACATTTTGTTGTCCTTGGTCTAAGTTTCTCTGACCTAACTTCTCATTTTCTCTGACCTACCTTCTCATTGTCCCCATCATCAGACAGGCAATACGGTATTGATGAAGGCATTATCACGCTGGTTCAAGTACATCCATACCTTTCGTATTAAGGCTCAACAAATACCGATTGCTAACACATTAACAATCGGACCTAATGCAGATGCCAAGTTAATCTTTTGTTCTTTCAGGGTGATCGTTTCATGTCAAAAATATTTGCGAGCATTTCTAATGATCAACACTACAACCCTTGGAAATTTTCAACATTATACAGAATATGATTCGTGCCTCCATGTTATGAAACTCTCCATTGTACTTGAACACAACTGGGGAATCAGTTATGTTTAGACCAACCACAAAGCAGTCCTTTCATTCTTTGGCACCAGACAACAAGATTCGTGCACTCCATATACAAGTCATTTGTTTATTAGCAATATACTTATTAAGACAGTGATAAACGAGTAAATCACTTGTGAAGCGTTTTCAGTCCCCAACAAAATAACAAACCAACTTTACATGATTCTGGCCCCTGACCATGTAGGTTTGCAGGTAACTGACCATTGAGGAGAATCGAACTATACAGATGTTAGAATTCAGTAAACAATGGCAATGTTCAGTAATGCCATTTATCTGAAAACATACGCC
>LPNX010611146.1:281707-431639 GCA_001517045.1 Pseudotsuga menziesii | reverse complement strand
TCAATCACTCTTGAATTCTATGTGGGACTTGCAGGTGATGTTCTTTTCACCAGAGTGGCGTGCTTTATCATTTAGCACTAGACCAGAGGGGCAAGCCACTTTCAGGCTAGTTGCATATGATGAGAGTTTTTGGGGTGCGGTGAAGGAGGTGTGCACCATCACCGAACCTTTGGTAAGGGTTCTCCGCTTGGTTGATGGAGAGAAGCCCGCAATGGGCTACCTATATGAGGCCATGGATAGGGCCAAAGAATCCATCCGTGCTTATTATGAGAACAAGGGAGATCAAGGGCAGGAGAGACGACATACGATATGGGCGGTGATTGATGCGCAATGGAACCACAACTCCATCGCCCCATTCATGCTGCAGGGCTATACCTCAACCCTTTGCATGCTTACTCCTATGGCTTTAGATTTGATGGAGAGGTTATGTCTGGATTCTATGAGTGTGTCCAAAGGATGATACCTGATGCCGCTGAGTGTACACAGCTTTCCCAAGAGTTGGAAATGTATAAGAGAGCTACAGAATTATTTGGGTTTGATATAGCAATAAATGATAGGACCAACCTAATGCCAAGTAAGCTTCACCTAGTTTCAAACTTTCAACTTTAAAGTTTAAATTTAAAATTTCATTTTCTCTTTCTAATTCTTTGTTTTAAATTTTATTTTTCGTTTCTCATGTTTATTTTATTCATAATTTCATTGTGGATACTTGGTGGGAGAACTATGGTGGTTGTGTACCTATTCTACAGAGGCTTGCCATTCGAGTGCTCAACCAGACATGTAGCTCTTCTGGTTGCGAGCGCAACTGGAGTGTATTTGAAAAAGTACACTCCAAAAAGCGCAACAGGTTAGAGAATTTCAAATTTTCAAATTCATTATATAATATAAATTATTAAATTCTAATTTATAGATTTATGCCACTTTAATATTTAATATTTATGATCCTCCTCCAGGTTGGATACTCAGCGCCTTAATGATTTGGTCTGCGTCCACTACAATCTCAGGTTGTGGGTCAAGCAGTATCAGAGAAAAGTTGATGCGAAGGCCATTTCATTGGATGAGATTGACACCACCGCTACATGGAGGGCAGAGTGTGAGGAGCCTGTTATGGAGGTAGCCCCTGATTGGCTAGAGGATGATCATGCTACTGATAGTGATCATGGTGAGACTCATACAGTCTCAGAGGATTTGGATGAGCATGTTCTAGTTCCAGAGGAGTTTCACACCGATTCTGGGAGTGTGCCACAGTCAGAGCTAGAGGGAGATAGACCCGGTGGTAGCACAGGCACTAGTACTAGTAGAGGAGCAGGAGCTGCAGGACTACCTCCTCGACCTTCTCATTCTTCAGGACATCAGTTTCGGCCACCTTCTCCAGTTTCTAGAGGACATCATTTTGCAAGGTCTTCTTTTAGAGGACGTCAAAGTCCAATACGAGGCCCACAAGCCTCAAGGGCACCTACTTCTAGTTCTAGAGGAAAGGCCATTTGCACAGCGATTACCTTTTCCCGTAAAAGGGGTAGAGGGAATCAATAGTTTATTTACTTTATTTCATTGTAGATGACTCGTGAGTCATGATGATGATCATGAGATACATTTGTTATATTTTTGATGACTTAAGATGCAAGGACATGATCCATTTTGTATGTGTGATGTATCTTGATTCTCTAGACATCTTATATATCTTATATATCGGTTTTCTTTCCATATTCATGTAGCAATGTGTTTATTTAATGTTATTGTTGCTTTAGATGTTTAAAAAATTGAAAAAAAATGAATATTTTTCTATTTTTTAAGTTTGCCGATTTTTTCCCGATGTTTGCCGATGTTTTGCCAATATATCCCGAAACGATGTTTCCTGGACCCTACCGATTTTTTCGCCGCGCCGATGTTTGCAACACTGATTCTAACAAAAGCTTAGTACCATTATTGTTCTTGTTACCCACCTTGTTATTGCACTTGCAAGTTCATCAAAATAACATTTGTACTGACAAACACATTTTTATCAACAAGATATCATAACTTATAAGCTCGCTATTGCCAACAAAATGAACTTCCTACCTTTGTCATGGCACAAAGGCTTTGCCTCCAAAAACTCTCAAATGTTGAACATAAGGTTTCTTACTTGACCACACCTCTTCAAGAGTCATTCCTCAAATTACTTTAGTTGGCAATCTATTCAATATTCGTATATCACCATGTGGACTACTCCTGTGCAAAAACTATGGAGTAAAAGCTCCTACCTTTCAACATTCACCTAGACAATTTAACAAAAAAGTATGATTCTTTCTCTCTACTACCGCAATCCATTGCAAAAAATGTGGTGTCGTTTGTTACCTTTTAATGCCTTGGAAATCAGCAGAAGTTCAATCTAAGATCTTTAATTGTTTACCACTCTAAACACATAGCTCTTTGTTATAAACTTTCAAGAAAAGATGAGCGTCAAATTTATTCTTCAAAAAAACATATCCAAAACTTTCAAGAAAAATCATATCTAATGGTCATGAAAAACCTAGTACCACCCAATTACTGTCAATCCACATAAGTTGTTGAGTATCAACTCCAACACCTCTGCTACCCTCTGAGCTTTTCCTAAATTGAGCTTCCCAATGTGTTGATTTCATGCAACATAACCTTCAGACATTGCATCATCCAATTTCACCCATGGAAGCTCGGACACCACCAGCTAATGATATAAAAATTGAAGGAATCCTTTCAAGCATGTAGAGGTTGTTGGGTTGGAAGATGCTGCTAATTGGGATGACTATCCAAAGGAGACAGTATTAAAAGCTTAAAAAATCATAAGCTTTCATGCTACAAAATATGTGTTTGCTTGTCCATTGCCACCAAAGCATCTTCATCTACTATCTAACCTATATACCAGTCTCTTCCACCACTTTGGAAGCCACTTTATCTTTCCTAGCTTTGTCTTGTATTCGACCATCTTTTTTCATCAAAATAACCCTAAAATTTTGTTTAGTAATCTCTTTATTCAAAAGTAATTTTTAGTAATGGCCGGTGTCCAGAGAGCTCATCCTCTATAATCATCAACCAATTCAATTTTGTTCTCCTTTTGTTAGGGTGTTGTTAAGATGATAATTTCCAAGTCTCTTAGGGTCCATCAAGAACCCATGGTTCAAATTTAACCAAAAACAAACTGTGTTTAACTTATTTTTTACAGACTCCTTTTGCCTATGTTATTCAATGAATTGAGGGGTAAATGAATAGCTTACAAAGCTTGAAATAAAAATAATAAAAAATACTTTAAATAATCATATAATACTGTGTAAATCTGAGTCAATTTATTTATTTGAGGCAAGGTGTATGTCAAAGGGAATTGAATTTGAGTATATTTCTTCCAAAGACTAAATCACCCTCATGCTAGCCAACATTCCTCATACTACATGTTGTTATAAACTTGTGAACAAAAATTCATTTGAGAACATCTTCAGCTATGTATAAGCTTTGAACATGTGAATAAAAATTCATTTGAGAGTATCTTCAGCTATATATAAGCTTAGAAGAGAAAAATGAGATCCCTGAGATTGATGTTATAGCTAGGCCGCCTACCTAAACCAAGGGAACACAAACCACCAGTTTTCAAACCTAGGGGGTTGGGTCAAGTTGCATGTCAGACCTCATTGATTCTTCATAGGTATCTTGTAATCAACAAATCTGTGAATGAATGTTTTCTAGTCGCATCTCCAACGTATTATTTAATCTAAGATCAAACATGAACTCTCCTCCTGCTACACCTCTCCTAAAAATGATAAAGGCATTCCTCGCATCTATGTTTGCTTAGGTTTTCACTGAAGGATTTGACAGAGAAAATGGGTGGAGATGTTGGATCCCTTCATTCATTTTACTCTCAACTTCTCATTCTCTTTAATGTCCCCCATCAAGTTTGCTAGCATCCATACAAAACACACAAGTTGTTGAAACATTGACAACAAAATGCTCAAGCTTCCTCATATTTTGTTGCCCACCTCATATTATCTCCACCGCCTCTCCTTCAGTCTGTTGGCAGAAATACTCTTCTCCATCCACCACATATAGTAAACATGCTAGAAATTGCATATCAACAACATGCACCATAAAAATTAATCATTTATATCAAATTTTAAATTTAGTGCTCGAGCACTTACAGCAAAATTTTCTTATTGATTAAATGGTTACAATGCTTCAGAGAGGTCATTTTTCCCTCTTAGCATTGTATGGAGCAGATAAGGTGTATTCCTTTGAAGTCACCATGAAATGGCTACCATAGCGTAGCAACTCTCCTTAAGAAGTGTGGCTACAACGTGGCGGCCCCAATAAGAGCATTGCCACACTATTTCATGGTAGCTAGCTCCTCATATAAGAGCTACCACACCTTCATATGAACTACCACACCTTCATATGGAAACTCTCCATATGGGAGCCCGCCACAAGAAGTAAAGGGAAGCAACCCCTCCTAGTTGCCCTCTCCTCCCCATGTGCTCTCCCTCACGACCATCACCCCCATGGGCTCTCCCTCAAGGTTGTGCACCCATCAACAACAGCGCCATAATGAAGCTACAATCGCCCTCAACCCAACCATCTTAGCACGAAGACAAAGATGGGTTAAATCAACCAACCCCGACCCCTCCAACTAGTCCAATCAAATCATCCACAGAAAGAAACTTCCAAAAAAGATAAATTAAAATATTTTCACAATTGTTTCTATCCAATCTTATATGTACACCTCCATGTTTTAGTCTTAAGAGAGCTCGGGGGTTATATGCATGGGGTTTGACTAATATGAGAGCTTGTACTATAAGATAAGATAAGATAGATAAGATAATTTTATTTACGTCCACTGATGACCACAAAGTAGGTCAACAAGACTGTCGGTTACAATGATGTTCGTGCATGTGGGAGGACCAAACGATCTCCCTTAAAAAAAAATACAGTCCAAGAAGTAAGATAGAATAGAAGTAAAAGTGTACAAAGCGAGTTGGGCTAAAGTATGGGAGAGCTCTCGCCCTAGTCTCAACACCGTAACCCTGCACAAGGGCGGAGAAGCTCAGGTGGACAGGATCCGGGAGCCAAAACACCCGAGGAAGGTCTAGTACTCCTAACATCCGATGTTGAAAGAGGAAAACTGAGGGAAGTGCAATAGTGTCTGTTGCCCCGGATAAGAGCTGGTGGGCGCAGGGCATCCTCGGGACTGCGGTCGGTGAGGTCTGCAGGATCTTGTACGCCTCTCAGAGGAAGGTCCAATACGAAGCTACCGCTGGGATCTCGTGGGTCGAGATCCATCAATCTTTACTAATCTGGGAACTGGATCGGTATCTAAGTTGGTAGATCTCTTGGTGCACCTGGAAGGTGTTAGCACGCTGAAGAATGTCGTGATCCTCTGTGTGGTATCTGGCCTGGTAGGGGGATGGAGGACTTGCGCTCGAAGCTTGAGAGCCTCCTGAATATAAAGTGTTAAACATCTATGATCGGTGTATCTAAAGAAGGCAGCTAGAGTTTGAGGCCCCCTAAACAAGCAGTGGAAGCATCCTCTGCTCTCGTAGTATATAGGACATTTGAAGATAAAGTGTGACTCGGTTTCCACTTCCTGTATATGACATAGCTGACAAATCCTGTCCGATCTATCAATCTAGTGGTCTATCTCTACCCGATGTCTATGGGATCCTGCTCTGAGCTGTCCGAGAGGGATCCGAAGAGCATGCATCCAATGGCAAAACATGTACTGGGGTCAAACAATGAGCCCGTCTCTGATCTCCAAGAAGTGTTCCGCATAAAAGGCCATCTTTGGGTGCAATCCTCCCGAAGGATTGACCCATGTAACCTGGACGTACTGCTTGTAAACATCCTCTCTGATGATCTTGTTTAACTCCTGTCGGGTAGGTCGAAGGTGGTCGAAGGCATCCAAAGAATACCAAAACGGGGGGAAACGATCCCTACTGATGTAAGAAGTGGGTTTACATGTTTCTTGTATATAAACCTTATATAAGATAGGCATTTTATTAAATGTAAAGGGTGGGGAGATCAATTTGGAAAAAATTAAAGGTGGGAAGAATATTATCTTTTAGACTTTTATGCCTTAATAGGAGGTTTCATTTTTATATTACATGGGAGCATGTTTTGACTTTTTTAATAAGATTCATTTCTAAATATTAAAATAAATATAAACGGGGGTTGATTTTCAAAGGTTGAATATAATGGGAAAGAGGCTTTAAAGTTTAATTTTGGATAGGAGGGGTTTATTACAATTTTGAAACCCATGATTAATTAACTTGAACTTATGTTTAAGTCAATTAACCCTTTATTGAAACCCATGATTAATTAACTTGAACTTATGTTTAAGTCAATTAACCCTTTATCTCAACCAGTTGAGCAAAATTTTAATATAAGGGCAAAACCTCTACCTAATTTTCACCATAGGTTTTTTTTCAACCTTTCATGTTCTGCGTTAATGTTTGTAGCTAGTTAGCTCAATTTATAATTCTATAGCATAGGTAATTGATATCGGTTCCTGTCCTCTTTCATTTGTTTTACTCAGATTTCTAACATCTAAATGTTTTATTCTGCTATGTTTGCTGGTAAATCGGTGGCAAAACCAAACATTTTTGGGAGGTTGGTAGCCACACTCCTTTCAAACAACCTGTTGATTTTTTTGAGCAACATCGAGAGCCCTTCTCTTAGGAGAATGGGACCACCTGGTCCGGGACCACGGTGAAGACTCAACCCAGTGTTGAGTGACCATTATGTTGAATGGCAGATATCTGTTCTGGGACCATGATATAGACCCAGCTCTGCCCTGGGTAGACTCAACCTTGTGTTGAGTAGACATCTGGTGCAGGACCACGATGTAGACCAGTCTGGGACTGGTAGACTCAGCTTAGTTCTGAGTAGCCATTCTCTAGGAGAATGAAGACACTGTAAGCCCTAGACTGGGTCTAGGCATGTGTATGGCACTTTGACCCTTGATCTATGGGTTTGGTGTGCTTCTTCAAGGATTAGCTACCATTGGTTAAGTTACCCTAGTACCAAATCTAGGTGTCACACAGTGTGTGAAATAAAAGCATTAATAACTCTCTTGGTTTATGATGATGTACTTTTGAAATCAAAAAAGACCACAGGTAATGACCACAGGGGCACTTGCAAAAAAGGCCAAAGTCAAAAGTGAAAATAAATAAAGACTTGTTGATCACAGGAAAATGACCACAAGTGAAAGTCAAAATAAATAAGGACTTCTTATAAAAGTCAAAAGGAAAAAATAAAAAGACCTTTTTGGTAAAAGTGAAAGTGAAATTAGGAAAAGATTAAAAATATTATTATTTTTATCTTTCCTAATCTTGTCCACTTATAGGTGAATGAAGGCTATAAAAGAAGATCAAGTCTTCTCATTATACACAAGTTTTGCTCTGACAGGTGAAGCTGCTATTTTTATTGAAGAAGATTTTGCCTCAGCTAGGGTTCTTATCAGCATTCTTTTTATCATAATTTTTTGTGACAGTCCTTCTTCATCTTTTCCGGGCAGCCAAGGACAATTCGGGCAGCTCCTTTTCTTCTTCTTGGGTTGTTGGTTCATTTGGGCAGGCCACTTTAGGGCACTGCCCTATCGGCACCCACGGGCAGCCTGCTACAGGCATACCCATGAGGGTGTGGCTCACGGCCAACCCTCGAGCAGCCCTAGGGCATACCCACAAGGGCTGCCGTAGCCTACAGCAGCTCTGGGCAGCCTGTAGGCATACCCGTGAGGGTGCTGTTGCAGCCCAAGGGTGCACAGACCCTCAGGGCAGCCCACGGGCCAGCCCTTAAGGGCTTAGGATAGCTGCTAGCCCTTCGGGCAACAGCTTAGCGGCCACAGCAGGGCAGCCGGAAGCTGTCGGGCAGCTGGCAAGTCAGCCAGGCACAAGAGAAAGAGGATCAGACAGCAAGGCAGCAGATCGGGCAGCACACAGTACAACCAGGCAGACAGTCTGGTTTTTTCGGGTAGCCTGTAAGTTATTGGGGCAGGAGAGAGAAAAAGGGTATAAACCCTATTTTCCTAAAAAAGCCCAAATTTGGGAAATTTTGTATTTCTGGAAATTGTGGTTGAAATTATCAGTCTGATATTTTTCTGATAAATTTTTCTGACTGGTAAAACCCAGATTTAGGTTTGAGGAACCTTTTGAAGAATTTCCTAAAGCCATCTCATTTACGAGATGAGCTATTAATGCTTTTGGAGTTTTTGTCCTTTGAAGGTTTCCCCAGTGAAAAATATTGTGTCCATGTGTGCTGAATGTGTGTTTACTGCACTGCTGATTTGTTTATGTTTATCTGGAAATTCTAAAGTTTATGCTAATGCTAAAAATTCAACACAACCAACCTGTTCATTATTCCTATTTCCCTTCACCCCACTGATTGGAAACTTTTATTTTGCATTTCAATTCTGTACTTCACATTTTTTCCTTGAGTTAGCTTGAACAGCTATTCATGTTCGTTTCAAGCTTGCTTGTTTTCAGTTGTTGCTTGAACCTTTGAGTTGGTTTACCAGGTTCTAGGTTGCTTAAAGTTGAATGTGTTTAAAGTTGAAGGTAACTTGTTATTTTTTACATACAAATAAAAATTGACTTCTTTCTTTGGAACCATGTAATTCCAGTGGATTCCTACAAGCTTACCTTTCTAGGTTGCTATTGTCGACACAAAGTCGACAAAACTACTTTTCTTTTGATTATTGACAGTTCTTTTCAGAATTTTTTTTGTCGTGCTTCATTTGTGTATTTCGGGATTACTCTGCTCCCCTTGCAGGTTGGATTTTGTCTTTTCTGCTCTTCTCCTCTTGCATGTTTTTATGCAAGTTGGAGTTGGATAAGGTGGGCAGCTTTGCTTAAAACTGCTGCAAAACAGAAAATTACTCTGCTTTTGACCCTACTTTTCAGCTAGCACAACGACTCCATGCACTTTTCCTTTCAGTTTTCCAATTTGTACATATTTCAATTTTGCATTTAACATAGTTTCCTTTCAGTTTGTAGGTTAGATTTATATTTCTGCATTTCGAATTCAGTAATTCCTTTCAGTTATTTCAATTCCAAGGAACTCCAAGTCTCGAAAATGGGGAATCCTTTCAGTTTTCCAATTTGTACATATTTCAATTTTGCATTTAGCATAGTTTCCTTTCAGTTTGTAGGTTTGATTTATATTTCTGCTTAAATCCTTTCACTTATTTAGGTTAGATTTATATTTCTGCTTTTCAAATTCAGTAACTCCTTTCACTTATTTCAATTCCAAGGTCTATAACTCCAGGTCTTAAAAATGGGAAACCCTCATTTGGAACCCCACCTTCACTTTCAGGTGGAAAGACCGTCTCAAAATGCGGTACCCCAGTTGGGAAGCCCCGCCACCAATGCTCCAGTGAGACTTCTTGTCAATCAGATTTGTCTCTTGAGGATGTAATCCTGAAGGACCTTATTGAACAGTTTAGACTTCCTCTCCCCGCCACTGATAGCAAGTCTCTCACTTTGAAGTCAGTGCATGCTAATTCTGCGGGGATACCTCTCATAAATGGAACTCGAACTCGTATAATGATTAATTTAATGAAGATCTTTTGTTAACCACACAACCCCACTCAAATCTACATTTAATGACTTGTTGGTCTGTGTATGTATTTGTCAAAAGAAGTACAGTATCTCACTTAAATCGGCGAGGAATATAATGTAAATATAAGTTTTAATGATCAGTGCCTAAATTAGGGTTCTATTAAGAAAAGTTGAATTCTTACACAAATAAATACCAATTCGCTACCCAAGAACTTCAACTCCCCACCTTCCATCCTCTTTTATAATATTTTTAATTTATTAATAATCTCTCATATCTAATAATTATATCTCAAAGTCATTATTCCTACCTTTTTATTTCTTCTTTATAGCCTTCTTTTTTAATTAAAATATTTTTTCCTCTCTTTATTTTCTTTTTTTTAAATTAATATCTTATATTTTGTCGTTTAGTTTTCTTTTTTTAAATTAATATCTTATATTTTGTCATTTAGTTTTCTTTTGAACCATCCTTTCCTTTCTTCTTTTACATTATTAATTAAATTTTTTATTTTATTTTGTATCTGATTGTTTAACTTTACTCACTCCTTTTATCAACATTGGTCAACTTTTATATGTTACCTTTTAATCAAATGTATTCATTCCTCTTTTATAAATTTATTTGTTAGTTATAATAATTATCTCTTTATTTGTTTTTTTTAATTCAACATTAATCATTCATATTTTCTACCTTTTGAGTTTTAATTTATTATAACCTTTCTTTTTATCGAATTTAAATTTCTTAATTATTCATATTATTTTAGCTTCTTCTTTACCAACTTGTCAATCATTCATTTCTTTGACCAAACCCGTTCTTTACCAATTTGTTATTATTATTTTAATATTTTTCATTTGTTAATTTCGATC
Organism: Pseudotsuga menziesii; assembly: GCA_001517045.1. Classification (NCBI taxonomy): domain Eukaryota; kingdom Viridiplantae; phylum Streptophyta; class Pinopsida; order Pinales; family Pinaceae; genus Pseudotsuga; species Pseudotsuga menziesii. The sequence goes on along the minus strand of LPNX010611146.1, from coordinate 421,227 downwards.
AAATCTCCTTTTAGATAATATTTTATTATTATTTTTAACAGCTAATTTCTCCTTCTGGCCCTATTTATTCCAGTGTTCCACATCGAATTTAAATTTCTTAATTGTTCATTGCGTCGAGAGGCGCTCTACAGCCCAGTATGGGGGAGATCTTGTAACGTTATTTTTATTAATAACAAATCATTTTTTTAATTATAGGCCAAAATAAATGTCGACCAGAAAAACCACCTAATATGGAGAAGATGTTGCAATATTCCTACCTAACAAAACAATAAAAAAGTAAAAATTTAATTATCCATAAAAAAAATGGAAGATGTTGTAATATTCCTACCTAACAAAACAATAAAAAAGTAAAAAATTAATTATCCGTAAAAAAAATGTGGATCAAGAAAAAAGCACAATATGGGGGAGATGTTGTAATGTTCCTACCTAACAAAATAATAAAAAATAAAAAATTGAATTATCCGCAAAAAATTGTTGGCCTTGCACATGGTTTTAAAACTATGTGCACCTAACAAAATAATAAAAAATAAAAAATTGAATTATCCGCAAAAAAATGTTGGCCTTGCACATGGTTTTAAAACTATGTGCACATGGTTTTAAAACCATGTGCAAGGCCTTCTAAACAACCCATGGTTTTAAAACTATGTGCACATGGTTTGAATCAAATCAATGGATACCTAAGAAGAGATTTGATCTCTCTCGGCGCTTGATAGAGCCTAGGATTTGGATCTACTCTAATATTATTTTAGCTTCTTCTTTACCAACTTGTTAATCATTCATTTCTTTGACCAAACCCCTTCTTTACCAATTTGTTATTATTATTTTAATATTTCTCATTTGTTAATTTCAACCAAATCTCCTCTTTGATAATATTTTATTATTATTTTCAACAGCTAATTTCCCCTTCTGACCCTATTTATTCCAGTGTTCCACATCAAATTTAAATTTCTTAATTATTCATATTATTTTAGCTTCTTTACCAACTTGTCAATCATTCATTTCTTTGACCAAACCCCTTCTTTACCAATTTGTTATTATTATTTTAATATTTCTCATTTGTTAATTTCGACCAAATCTCCTCTTTGATAATATTTTATTATTATTTTCAATAGCTAATTACCCTTCTGACCCTATTTATTCCAGTGTTCCATGGGGACTCGCTCCCCACGCCCCGGGGCTTGGGGGCTCCTTCTGAAACGTTTCCCTTCGTCTTCAATTTGGCGAAACGCAGGGGGGATCTCGCCCCCTTGTTTTGAAGGCACACTAGTGAAGGGGGGCTCCTAGGCACTCCAGTAGTAATGGTAATGTTAAATTCTTAAAGTAAAAGTGGTAAATACCACTTTTACTTAAATTTTTAACATTACCATTAATTGTTTCAGGATGTTTGAGAGTGGTTCCAACCTCATCGGAGTTCATATGCAAAAAGTAGAATTTTAGATCCCATTCAAAATTCAGCAAACTTAACAGTTTTCAGGATTTCAGGATTGCAACGTTTCCACTGGAATTTATCATGTATAAGGTTAAGGGATTGTCATTTAATCAAGCACATCAACCTCTCTATGCACCTTCATGTTGGTGGTGTTGATTGTTGAACTCCTCTATCATGACCTTAATAAAAAAGTACCCTTTAACTGAGCAAAATCACTTATTAAGCATGCTTTTCTTTTCTAATTCTACCTTATTTTAATGCTTGGTTTAGGAAGGTTCATCAAAATTGTAAGGTGTTGAGTAATGTCCTTTGAGGATCAACTTCAAGATTCAAGGTAGAGGTAAGGACTAAAAGCCTAGAGGAGGCGAGCACAGGGTGCTATTGACGAATAGTATCCCAATATAGGGTAAATAGTTCACTCTTGAATAAATTGTATGTTGGACTTGAAATCCTAAATAATGTAATGCCCTCTGGAATCATGAAGAAATAGGGTCCTCTGGTCACACTTCCTCATTAGAATATCTATGCCATGGATTTACGCAATGTTGAAGTGTGTTGAATCATTGAAGAATTACACTGTATTTATAGGGAGCAACTTAAACTAAATTTATACAGGATGAATTGCTATTGCCGAGATTTATAATATTATTATATTTTTTATAATTTTTATGAACTCGACGTCCCCCGTCCCCTTGAATTTCCCTAAAATTTGGGGGTGGTCTCCACATATCCCCGACATGTGTTTCCCCGCTCCCACGCTCCCGCGTCCCGAAAACTTGGGAGAACATTGATTTATTCTCCCTATTGCTTAAACTTCACAATCATTCATAGCTGCTAAGTTTATCCCCCGATGGATGTGTCCACTCAAAAACGTTGAGAAGTTTCTAAAACTTTGACACAATCTAATTTCCAAAATTATACTACAACTTCATTTTTATTGCACTATGTAAAAAAAATGCTGATATGACAATGAGAGACCAAATCACACTCAAAGAATATGATAAAGGGTATAAACACACACTCCAAAAGACTACATCAAAACACTGCGGGAAGATTTCATTTTGCAACAAATAGAAGATCTCAGCAAATAGGTCGTTTCTTGTTTCCATCTTCTACCAAGCTGTCCAAAGTCTGAAAGAAAGCGTTGAGGAAGTTGGAAACAAGAAAGAAACTAATGCACCTTGCATACCAAGTTTTCGACTGAAGTTAAACTGGAAACAATTGCCATAAGAGTGCCAAGTTGAATGCTGTTAGAAACTGGAGAAAACAAAGCTGAAATGAAATCATGCATATCCACCCTAGTTATGTGCTTGTTTGGCAGCAAATAAATCTGGAAAGTCAATTCAAGAAGTTTGCCCCCACCATGCTAGATCTGGAAACAGAGTTTGTAGACATGAATAAATGATAGAAAAACCCCGATAAAGCACCCTTCTATCACCAACCATGCAAAGGAACAGATCTGAACAAACACTCTCTATAAGTGCACTTCTCCAACAGCTGTTATGATATGAAAATAGATTGGAAAAAGATTTAAAAAAGAAATCTCAGCACCCCATAATCAATATCCATGTTGACTTTTAGGACCGAAAACAGAGTTCAAAGGAACGGATCTGAACAAACACCCTCTATAATAAGTGCACTTCTCCAACAGCTGTTATGATATGAAAATAGGTTGGAAAAAGATTTAAAATAAAAATGTCAGCACCCCATAATCAAAATCCATGTTGACTTTTAGGACCGAAAATAGAGTTCAATAACTGAAGATAACCAAGCTGGAATGACTAAATCTGTCACTTGGGTAAGGATGAATCTCATGCTACAAATATCCCTTGCACTCATTCACTTTGTTGAACTCGTGATATATGATTGATTAAAAGACCGTCGATTTATCCCAGAAAATACATGAGAAGCCCACTCTTACCGCCATCAGCAATGAAATAATAAATCTTCAACCTATCAAATGTCAAGTTTACACACCAAATATGCCCACAAAAAGTGTGCCTCACCTCAAGTAATTAATACTGAATTTTGATGCTAATGATATCCTCCAAAGAAGGCGCAGCAGGAGATCCTTTTTGCTTCCTTTGTTTGGGTCGAGGAGTGACAACAAATAATCGATCAGAAGTACTGGCATTAATTATATCAAGGTTTAATGATATTGTACATCAAGGAAGCAAAAAGATCCCAGAGAGACTCCTCGAGTCCTCGCTTATTATTGAGCAAGTTAAGAAAACAAGATTAGATTTATCTTCATCATTTCCCATATAAATATCCCAAATCAGAGATTTTTTCTTTTAAACCTATTAAATTTTACCATATCCTTTGAGGTTATGACACTCAAATTTTACCATATCCTTTTGAGGTTATAACACTCAAGCAGAGATGCTAACACTACTACAGCGGTGAACCTAGAAAAAGGTGTGCTGGGGTAAAATGGTGGTGGCCCAACCCCTTGTCAAATTCCATGAGTCTAATGCCTTGTAATCTTGGTCATTGTTGGTCTTGCGATGGTGGACAGTTGGCACAAGGAGAATTCCGAGGATAGAGCGTTAATACGACCCACATGCTTCATACCCCTCGCACATATGCATTCAATCTGCTCCAAGGGTATAGTGATGGTGGATGCAATGTGTTTATTCAACACCAATGGGATAATTTGCAGTGTTTCGGTGATGAACCTTTATTGGTTTCTCAGTGGATGTAGCTATTGCTTTGGTATTGTGATTCTGAGCATACTGGAAAGAGTCAGTTCACTCCTGGGAATGTTCTGGAGCAGCAGAAGTTCAGAGAGCATTTATATTTGGGAGCCTCTGATCCAATATAGACCTTGCCTATGTGGGGTCTGGGTCTACAGGGATCAACATTTCTTCTTCCTGTGGCCTTATTTGATTGTTAAGGAGTGTGGCCTTATTTGATTTTTAAGGAGCCTGCTCATTTGAGGATTGTTAACGGTGATCAAATAGAACAAAGGCTTACTCTGCAAGCAGTCTCAGGGCACTCTAGTTAGTTTGATGGCAGACCATAGATAGTTTGATGGACTGCATGAGGTATACAATGCAGTCCAAGACCACAATAAATAGTGATTAGGCCAACTATCACATTAATTATGGACCAGTAGGTCACCCTCTAACCACTATCAACAAGGAACCACAAAGGCCACCTTCTAATCGCCACACTGATGACAAACCATTAGGCCAATTACTGGCATTGGCCATTGAGTGAATATTAACCAATATATTCCCTAAGAGGGTTGACAAATGGTTGAACCCCAATCATCAACCTCTCTTGCTTGATCTTTCTAAGGCGAAAAACAATAGAATCAATTCATTGTATTTTAGAAGGAACATCAGTAGACAACATTATGATGGAAAGTTATTTCTAACAAAAGAAATATGATCTAGTTTGAGAGGGCTAACGGTTAAGAACATGGTTTTCTACTCAGGTCACATGTTCAATTTTGGAGGGGATTAGTGTATGTACATTCATACAAGTAGTTATTTGTGAATATCTGTGTGGCATTGGCAAGGTACCAACACTTTCATGCTAGAGAGTGGGACAAATTATAATACCCAAATAAACCCCAATGCCCAAACATTTAAAATATGCAAAATAAAATAAGTGTTATCATCGTTTATTTTCATGAATTTTTATAAAACTGCGATTGATCATGACACGAGGCATTTCATTTCATTGCAGACCAGCACCTATATTACTAATTCTACAAGGCAAAAAAATCAAGTAACCCATGAAACTTTTGTCTAATATCCATAAACCTGCAGTTTGTTTGCCGATTTTCCAAAGGATACATCCACATAATCTTTACCTGAGGCAAACATGCATAACCATGAGTTGAGAAAATCCTAAGCACCATTTTGAATTTTCCTAGCATGAACTCTTTATTTTTCTCTTGAGGCAATATTCTGAATGGCCATGTTAGCCCAATTGGATGGCTAACCCTTCAGAATTAACAATAATCTTTTCGGGTTGCTTGGGAAGAGCCCAATCCAGTTGAACTTGAAACCGATCTGAACGGAGTGACTCAACAGACTAAGAACAGAATTATAATAGACCTTCATTTATAGGTGTAATCATTATATATTTATCGTGAAAATCAGTACCAATTTCACAATATATAAAGCAGTAATTAATGTTACGGAAATTTTGGGGTGAATTGTATAGAACTAGTATAGACCTATCTAACTTCAGTTTTACAAAACGTCGANATATATATATATATATATATATATATATATATATATATAAAATGGGATAGACGGACACTTCCCTCTCACCACTTTGCTACATTACACTGATGCATGCATTTTTTTTTCTTTATTTAGTGCATTGAGAAGGCACATTTCTCGGGTGGGGGAAGTGTTCGTTTGTCCGATAAAATAAATAAAATAGAAACAAAAATATAAATATAAATGCATGCATGTGTTGTAACATAATGGTGGGAAGGAAGTGCCTGTCTATCCCATAAAAATGAAAAATATAAAATAAATAGATAACTAAAAATATAAAAATAATAATAATAAATAAAAATGCATGCGTTAGTGTGTTGTAGCATAGTGGTGAGAGGGAAGTGTCTATTTGTCCCATTAAAATAATAAAATAAAATAAAAATAAAAAATAAGAATGCATGTATGAGTGTGTTGTAACATAGTGGTGAGGGGGAAGTATTTGTCCATCCCATAAAAATAAATAATAAATAATAAAAATGCATGCACTAGTGTGCAATAGCATAGGGTGAGAGGAAAGTGTTCGTCTATCCCATTAAAAAAAAACACATATAAGAATGCATGAAGTGTGTGCCTAGACTCTATACAATAGAAATGCAAAATAAGATAAATAAATAAAACTAAAATGCATGCATGAAAGTGGTGTAGCATAGTGGTGAGAGGGAAGTGTCTGCCTGTCCCATAAAAAAAAATTAAATAAATAAAATAAAAAATAAGAATGTTTGCATCAATGTGTGGTAGCATATTGGCAAGAGGGATGTGTACTTTAGTTTAGTGGTGAAAGGTTTCCAGATTTGATCCATCTCGGCACTTTGTAGAACCGAAGTTAGATGGGTCTATCTGACTCTATACTGGTTTATTTTATTTTGCATTTTCTGGTACAGACAGACACTTCATGCATTCTTTCTCTTTTCTTTTAATGGGACAGCCACACACTTTCCTCTCACCACTATGCTACTGCACATTCATGCATGTATTTTTATTTTTTATTATTATTTAATTTTTTTATCTTATATTTATTTATTTTTCATTTTTCATTTTTGTGGGACAGAGTGACACTTCCCTCTCACCACTATGCTACATCACACTGATGCATACATTCGTTTTTTTATAGTACAGATGAAAACTTTCATTTATTTTTATTTTTATTTTTTATTTTTTTTTATCGGACAAATGGACACTTCCCTCTCACCACTATGCTATAACACACTAATGCATATTTTTTATTATTATTTTTTATATTTTTATTTATTTATTTATTTTATATTTTTCATTTTTATGAGATAGAAGGACACTTTCCTCTCATCACTATGCTATATGCTACAGTACACTCATCCATCTTTTCACACCATAAACTTTAAAGTACCAAACATTATGAATTTAAAATATAGGATGAAAAAAAAAGATAATAAACAACATGTAAGCCAAATTTCACTTGCATGGGTTTATTGTTGAAAACATAATAATATAGTCTTGCAATCTGAATAAGGACCAAGGCAATAATATGTTGGGCATCGTCCGGGGGCTTTGCATACCATTATCAAATATTTGAAACAACAAATAGGAATAAATGACGTCATGACATGTACACACTCAATATAAAAGTCAACACACGCCAAAAGAAAACAATGAAATCACACCCACACTTGAGGTCACAGAGGGTAAAGTTCAACATGTTTGACATAACTGCAGCCAAGACAGCAAGAAAATCAATCATGAAAATTATTAGATGAAATTCTTGCATACCAAGTTCCTGTTCAAATGTCAAGTGAAAAATCATGCGCATCAAAACATAGCACATGTATATTGATTTCCTCAAAAAAGTGAACCAATTTGGTATGAAACAAAATGGCTTGACTGATTTATATCTGTAACTATATGCAACTGTAAACATGCACTGAGATATAAGTTTAATGCAATAGATATTGCACTTGCAAGTTGATAACATCTATGCAGAAAAGTGCAAAATGGACAGACTTCAAAGTAGTAGTTAGTAGTTCTTCCTGGCATTCTACACTTCAGTAAATGGCAAAATGCAGATTGACACAGAGTGGAGTAATATCACAAGTGCATTGATGTTTGAGAATTTTTTGTCGAAGTCTGACATCGGAAGCTGGGATTGTTTCAAAATTTATAAAACCAGCTTATTATGTAACTTTACTTGTTTTGCTGGCTTAAAATTTTCCGATTATTTGCCCCAAACGATTGCTTTCCATATATTCACTATGTTAGTGAAAACAATGCATGTGAAGCATCTAAGAAGAGACTAGAGAAGGAACCTTTTAAGAATTGTTTGGTTGCATCTGCTGATGGTAGATAGAATTCCAACTTTTCTACTTTTGATATGGAAATTTTGGCTGGGTTTATTCTGCATCTTGGAATACTATATTCATGATGTCTGTGGGATCCTACTTCTGTCTAGAGATGGTAGTGGGACATAAAAGGTGGTGTCTGTTGTTGTGTGCAGAAGGAACATCAAGATTCAATAATTAACATAATGGAACAAATAGGGTTCAATACAAGGCTTGATCCTGGTTTGTTTCTCATGTTTTTTGCTTATGCCGAGTATAATGTCATTGGCATGTGACTACTTCTTACATGAGATGTTTAATTATAGAAACATGCCTCCCTATATATCACTGGTAAACAAACCCTATTTAATAGGGCAAGGAAAACAAGCCTGTGGCCTGTCGGTTGCTTATGTGATCCACTTTGCTGCCCCGATCGGAGGATCCTGAGCTAATCAACCTTATCATACTGCCTGAGTCAGCCTGATTGACTCGCAAGTCTCCCAAAACAGGTGACCACCCACCGAGCCAGGTATCAAGTTAACTGATCCGCCAAGAATAGTCTGATGCCCAGTTATATTTGGCTCACCTGCCGAATATGGCCGCCACTCAGTTAACTGCAGAGTCTGATGCCGAGTTTTTCGAATCTGATCAGTGTTCTCTAAGTTATCGAGTCATTCACGAGTCCAAGACTAACGAGCTTGGTGTTAATGCTCTGAGTCATGAATTTGCGAGTTGTGATCTGTACAATGAGATATCCACGCTTGTGCCTATGATCTACAAAATTTGCTAGCGCTGTTGGAATTTATCATCTTACTGTCGAGATAGTGTTCGATATGGCCGCGGGCTGACCTTCAACTTTTCGATTTTGAGCTGACGAGGCTCAGCGCTCAAAAATAATTCCGTGCTTATTAGGCACCCACATTCTCACCGTGGCTTGTGAGATCCGCGTAGCCACTTGCGTCATAAAGGATCTGACTGAGCGAACCCTCGCAGGTTGGTTGGAAAGAACCCAACCCAACCGAGCCAGTGAACATACATAATTCTCAGTTGTAGGCTTGCAGTTTCCACTGCTAATCCCGAATTTGAACTATTTGCTTTAAGGAAAAACAAGAAACCCTGAGCTGTTCAAGAACAAGAAATAAGGCACGACTGCAATTGTAAATCCCAATAAAACCATCCATTTTTCCTGTGACGCCTCCCGGTTCCACCACGGAAACCCTCCATTCAAATTATACAGTATTCAAATATTGAAGACATTAGTTAAAATGGCACAATTCACTGAACTAATTTGATTCAAACCCCAAGGATTTATATCGGATTCGACGCCTGATCTGACGACACAGGAACCTAAAATTTAAAGACAGTAAAAACCCTAAATGAAAGAAAGCGTACCTGATGAATAGGAGGGTACATGGAATTTGTGCAGACGGGGCATTCGAGGAGCTCATGGACACTGCTGGCAGCAGGAGAAATGGCTCCATTGTTGTTATTATTGTTGCTGCTATTGTTGTTGTTCCCGGTAATGTGGTTTGGAGATTTCGTGGGTAGTTGATGGCGGTCGTGTTCTTCGTAATCGTCCAGGAGGGAGAGATTTTCAATTACCTCGATGTCAATACCACTGAATCTCTTTCTTGATCCAACACAGTCCATGACAGTAGACCAACAGCGGTTCTCACAGTCGCCTGGTTAGCGGTTTTGAAGATGACTTTGAATGACTGGTTTTTCACTTAATTTCCTTTCTGAGTTGTTCCTTTCATCCTTTGGTTGTAGAAAGAGGAACAGACCGACTTGCGGAGTATAGAAGTTGAAACTCCACATGAATAGTAACGGTTGTTTCGCTCACCAGGTAACCAATTATTGTTAATTATTGATTTTATAATTATATGGTTTTATATTTAGTATAGCTAATCCATTTTCATTAATTTTATATTCACAGAAAAAGAAAGTCCATTCAGGGGTATGGGATCACACTCCACATGGTTTTAGGATAGCTTTTTTAGATTCCATTTGGATTTCTTTTAATAATATTTAAAGTATTTTTGTGAAAGTCTTTTTCATCTTTCTCTTGTATTATTGTTTGTTATCACCTTGTATCTAGTATGGGACAGACTTTACCATCCAATTAGAATTGTATTTTTAAAAAGTGTAAGTTATTTTAAATACTATAAGTTATTTTAAAAATGTAAAAATTGGAAGAAATGTTTATTTGGTGTTGTGGAGAATAAAAGATGGTCAATGTGTTTAGAGTGGAACATCTATTCATTGTTGATGATGACGATGATGATGATTAGAGTTCACTAAGACAAATTTTGGTCTATCAGACCTTAAGAAAGATAATACTTGGTTTACTTTAAAATCTTGTTCATGTGCTCAAAAAACTTGCCAAGAAGCTTTCTAAGCTCACTATAGTTTTGGCAATTTAGGAGGTTATAAAGGTTTGTATTTTAGCAAATACTTTGGAAGTGAGATCTAATGTGGGTGTAAGCACGGCACTCTAAGACAAAGTGATTTTCATCCTCAAGGCTCATAGACTCACACAAATGGCAAACCCTTTTGGCCCATGAAGTTTTACAAATAAACCAACCCCCTCCACTTTTAGCTATTGAGTTCATGAGAAGAGGATTCATTAGAAGCAATAGTAGGAAGAGAAGAAGATGGCACATTAAATAGGGTTAGGGAAGATTGAGATAGCCATTAAAAATATAGTCATTAAGATTAAGAGCCAACAATGATCTATGTCGTGCCCAGGTGCACGTTGGGGACAACAATCGACTGAATGAGTCGAGCTCTGTTATGGCGGAAGCATATAGGAACCAGCAAAGCAGGAAATACACTTAGGTCGACAAAACGTATACAAATAGACAATATGCAAGAATTCGAACCAATTTATTACTTCTTCTCCATGAAAAATGGAGGAATCAGAATGTTGTATAGTACATTAGTGTACATGCTTATATAGGATGTTGAGACGCTTGGGTGACTACCCATTACGTTCATTTACAAAAGAAGTTATAACAATTCAGAAGTTCAACCATCGTAGACTTGTCGGGGAGAACTTGTCGAGGCGAATGTGTCGAGGTGGACCTGTCAAGCTAGACTTTGTCAAAGCTTGACAAAGTCTAGATACTGGTTGGATCATTCCTCCTTCCTTAAGAAACAATGGCTCGATTGTGTATTCGTTCAGGTGAGGAAACTTGTTGGCTACTTCAGTAGCAGAGTACCATTTTCCTTGCGCAGGGAGTTGTCCAGCTTTAGCCACTCGAAACAAGGGAATGGAGTTCATCCTTGTATGGCGTATGCATCGTCCCACAATGGTGTCGTAAAGAAGAGGTTCATGAACATCTTGATGGATGTCTTCAAGTTATGTTGTATGCAAGTCATTATGTTCCAACAATGGTGCATGGTATGGTTGAAGTAGATCTACATTGAAAACTAGATGTAGGCCAAGGCAAGCAAGAATGTTGAGCTGAAAAGCATTTTCTCCAATATGTTTAAGGATATTATATGGACCATATCGCAAGGGTTTCATCTTTCTATATGGACTAGTGAAGCGCTCCTTCTTTAGATGTAACCAAACCTGATCCCCAATTTGGAATTAATGAGGAATACGATGCTAGTCGTGTCGGGCCTTAGCTTTTGCATTTGCTCGTTGCAACGTTTCCTATGCTTGCTTCTGAATGTGGTAGATTTGATCTATGAAATTCAATGCTTTCTCCACTTCTCATCCTTCGAAGTCGGTTCCGTTCAACTGTGTCAAGGAACTGATTAAGTCAATAGGCGCAAAGGGTTGAAATCCGTAACAGATCTCAAATGGACTCTTGCCCATAGAGCTGTGTTGAGCATGATTGTAGCTATGTTGTATGTATGGAAGGTTGTCATCTCATGTTCGACGATGCTTGTGGTTGTACATGTGAAGCAGTTGTATGACTAAGCGATTTACAACTTCCGCCTGTCTGTCTGTCTACGGATGGAAGGTTGTCGATAAAGAAAGGCTCGCGTCGAGTTGTTGCTAGAGAGTTTTCCAAAAAGTGCTGACAAATCTAGCATCTCTGTCGAAAATAATGGTTGTCGAGAGGCCATAATGTTTCCATGCATGTTCAAATAAGAGTTGAGCAGTCTGTTGTGTTGACGTAGTCTTCTTGCATGGTATGAGTATAGCTATCTTGGAAAATCTGTCGACTACTACTAATATCGCGTCATGTTGATGTTTGGTAGTAGGATATCTCGTCAAGTAGTCCATAGAAATAAATTCCCATGGTCGACTAGGAACTGGCAGGGGTGTGTACAGTCCTTGTCGTCGATTCGTCGGTTTAGCAATGGCAGAAACCACGCACGATCAAATGTACTTGTTGACATCAGATTTAAGTGAAGGCCAGTAGAAATGCTTTTGGAGGATAACAAGTGTTTGTGCAACTCCAAAATGTCCTACAGTCTTGTTGTATTGTGCGTCCCAAATGAGCTTATGTCGGTGCTCATCGGTCGGTACACAAAGTTGTCAAAGCTTGTATAGCAAGGTGACCTTTAGGAAGTAGTCGGTAGTAGACAACGTGTCGGTCTGGAGCTGTCGATGAATTGCAGAGAAATCGCAGTCTACCGAATACAATTGTGGCCAAGTAGTGGTGTCATAACCCTGCATACTCATTACTGTAGACAGTAGAGTAATGGGTGGTCTGTTGAGACGATCGGTTGCAGCATTGGCTTTGTCTTTCTGATACTTAATTACCAACTGAAATTGTTGCAGGTAATTAATCCACTTTAGTTGTCGAGTTGTCTATAGTCTCGACTCGGACAGAGCAAACTACAAAGGTTTATGGTCAGTGAGAATGATCGTTTCCTTGCCAATAATGTAGTGTCTCCATTTCTTAAGAGCTTGCACAATGGCGTACAGTTCTTTTTCATACGTCGAGTACCTTCTAACAGTGTCAATGAAAGTCTCATAATGAAACGCAACTGGGTGACTTGACTGAGTGATCACTGCATCGAGGGCATATTCTGATGCATCTGTCTCAATCTCAAAGGGCTGATGTAAATCAGGTAACACAAGTACTGGTGCAATACAAAGCTTGTTTTTTATTTGTTCAGAATCTTGTTGTTGTGTCGGTGTCCATTTGAAGACAATTTTCCCATTTCCTTTCGTCAACCGATTCAAAGGCCATATGATCTGACTAAATCCAAGTATGAATCGTCGATAGAAATTCACTAAACCAAGAAAATTCATAGTTCATGAATGTTTTGAGGAATGGGCCAATCTTTGAGGATCTATGCTTTTTTTGGGTCAACATGAATGCTTGCAGAGTAAATTACATACCCCAAATATTTGATGTTTGTCATCGCAAATGAGCATTTGTCCATGTTTAGATATAGTCGATGTTGTTGGAGAGTGTCGAAGTTGTTTGACATGTTCTTCCCATGATCGACTGAAAATCAAGATATCATCGAGATAGATAATGACACATTTACCAATGAAAGGTCGTAGAAGGTCATCCATATATCTCATGAAGGTTGTAGGTGCATTAATTAAGCCGAAAGGCATGACTAATCATTCAAACAATCCTTCCTTAGTTTTGGAAGTCGTTTTCCATACATCGATGGACTCGATTGGAATCTTCTGGTATCCCGACTTGAGGTCGAGTTTCGTAAAGAACTTAGCACCTTTCAAATTGTCGATGAGTTCATCTATCCGTGGAAGAGGGTATATGTTCTTCACTGAAATTTTATTGAGAGCCTGATAGTCGATGCATATGCGCCAAGTCCTGTCTTCTTTGGAACTAAGACGACTGGAATTCCACAAGGAGAGGAGCTGGGGCGGATATGACTCTTATCGATCAAATCCTGGATTTGCCTACGAATCTCTTCATTTTCAAGAATGGATATTATGTAAAGAGATGTGTTAGGTAATGAAGAACCAGGAACAAGTTCAATGGAGTGCTTTACCTGACAATGCAAAGATACTCCATTTGGTGCTTGAAATACATTATGGTATCCCTCAAGAATGTTGTCGATTTGTTGTTGTTGTCGGGAACTACATTGGTCGGTGAGTAGACTTGTTGTTGCAGTCTTCCTGGAATGTTGAGGCTTTATCATGATTAATGTAGCGTTTGAGCATGATTGATAAGCTTCTTTGTTTGTTTGGCAGATATCATAACAACCGTTGATGTGGGTTGTCGCTCTAATATGCCATACCATTGATTTCGGATTTTGACGATCACCTTCTGAGGCCGTGACTGATATGTACCGTGTCGATCCCATAGGTAAGGTTTTTCGAACAGGGCATCGACTACGAAAAGCAGTGCCACATCACAAAGTACTTCATCTTCAAAATGCTTAATGAAGTAGGTGAGTCGGTATTGGCGTGTGATCCTTAGTTCTTTCCCATCCGTCATCTAACCAATATTGTAAGGCTGAGGATGTGGAGTGGTGACAATACCTAATTTCTTCACAAGACCTTCAGAAACGAAGTTCTTCTGCCTACCATTATCCACAATCAGATGTAATGGATTTTTCTGAACCCATATCCGTGTATGGAATAGGCGCTCTTGTTCCTCCTCATCAACGATAGTCGAGGCTGTCAGAGTGGTCGAGGTCAAATCCAAGAGGGTTGCTACATCTAGAATAGATTATACCAAGGGTTCTGTCTGACAAGTCAAACGTCGATAATTTTTCTGAAAATGTCTTTCGGCTTTGCATTTTGACGTATCATGCCATGCTGAACTGTGATAATCGCACCATTTCCCGATAGGAGCTTGTTTGTTGCGATCCCTTTTGTCTTTCTGAAAGTTCTTCTTTTAATGATCGAGCTTTGGCAGAGTAGGATGAGAAGGGTTCTTGAACTTGTTGGAGTCGGTTGATGACTTCTTGTCGGATGTTCGACTTGTTGGCTTGTTCGCAAAACGTCATTTTCCTTTCTATTTAGCTTCAAGTTTGCTGGCATAATGAAATGCATCTGCAAGCATACTGACAGTCAAAATCTCCATCTCTTATTGATTGTACAGGGATAAACTATTGACGTACTTTAGGACAAGCAATTTCTCTTCTTCTTGGGCAACAAGTTTAGCCATGAGTCTATACAACTCGTCGGTGCAACTCTGTACAAACTGGTCTTTCTATTGCCTTAGTTGCTGCCACTTCTTATACTATTGTTCAAGATACTTAGGTGGGTGGAATTCCTTTCGGACATATTCAACCATTTTTACCCATGTGTTTATGGGGTCCTCTTCTTTTTCCATCTTTGTCGATATATTCTCCCACCAACAGTGTACAGAGGTTGACATTTTTAAGGATGCAATGGTGATCTTTTCCACTTCAGAGAGTTGATTCATTGCGTAGTAAGATTCCAGTTGTTGTACCCAATTGTCGACGGATTCTGCGTCAATCTTTCCTTCAAGGTTCAGTATGTCCAGATTCATTTGCACTTTGAAGGGGTTGATTTTATCAAAGTGATGTCGCGTTGAGGATTCCCCAGAGTTCGAAGTGACTCGCATGAGAATCTCACTGAATTGGGTGAACATTTCGGTCCACTGGCAAGGTAGTGCTTTTGCTATGAGTTGTTTTGTCTCGTCAGTTGCATGTCTATTGTTTGCTTATTCGACCATCTTTTGTGAAGTCGAAGGAAGTTTCTACTTGTGTTGTTGAGTTTGCGAGCATGTTTGAACATGCATAAGTTAAATAAATTCGATGAAAGTGATTATGTAACTTAAGCTCTGCACAAGATCTTTCTCTGTTACCAATGATCCAGGTCGTGCCCAGGTGCACGCTGTGGGCAACAATCGACTGAATGAGTCAAGCTCTGTTATGACGGAAGCATATAAGAAGAACCAGCAAAGCAGGAAATACACTTAGGTCGACATAAAGTATACGAATAGACAATATGCAAGAATTCGAACCAATTTATTACTTCTTCTCCATGAAAAATGGAGGAATCAAAATGTTGTATATCACATTAGTGTACATGCTTATATAGGATGCTGATATGCTTGGGTGACTACTCGTTATGTTTAGTTACAAAAGAAGTTATAACGGTTTAGAAGTTCAATCGTTGCAGACCTGTCAATACGGACTTGCCAGGGAGAACTTGTCGAGGCGAATTTGTCAAGGCGGACCTATCGAGGTAGTCAGAATAGGTGAAGCAATCGAAGTGCTAGACTTTGTCGAAGCTTGACAGCCTGCCAACTGCTAGTTAGATCAAACAAAATATAAAATGAGATAATAATAAAAAAATTGTAAAATAAAATAAAATGAATATGTAAAATAAATTAAAAATTAAAATAATATGAAAATGTAAAATAAATAAAAATAAAAATAAAAAACTTTTAATTTAAAATAGATATTGTTTCTTTTAGTTAAATTTAAAAATGATTATTCTTAAGAATCTATAATGTGAATTATGAAGGAAACAAAATATGAAAAATATACATTGAAAATTTAAATTTAAATTTAAATTATTTAAAATTTATATAAAAATAAAAAGCTTAAAATAAAAAGATATCATCAAATTTAGAGATTTTATAAATAAGAGCAATTATTTTATTATATTTAATTTAATGTTTATTTAAAAATAAATAAATAAAAAATATATATACTTAAATTGGTTTTTTTTCTAGTTATGTAAGTTAATGATAATGATGATGGTGGTGGTGGTGGCTAACGTCTCATGAGACTAAACTTTGGTCTATCGGACCTAAACAAACGGATTATTTAGTTTATTTTAAACTTCTATTTAGGAAAAAAATTCACACTCCAAGAAGATTTTGAACCTTTGTTCTAAGCAGAGTCTTCGGAACTGGTTTGTTGGTGGACCTGGTTTCGTGCCATTGGAAGCTATTGAGTTTTTGTCGGATCATGGTGAGTTGCAAAGTGGCTCCACCTTTTTCCAAGAGACTACAAGGCCGATTCTTTTTGTTTACAAGAATTTTGGAAACCTTCGGAGTTTGAACAAGAAACATTGGTTTCTTGATTCATTTTGCTCTGTATTTTCCTTTGTCTGCGTGTGTGCTCTGTCCCCATGGACTCCGGAGGGGGTCCATGCCCTCCTCTTCCTCCAATGATTGATGCTTTCAAATGACTAGTTGCCTCCTGCGGCAACAGAAAGGGTATCCCAATTGTGCAGACATTTGTGAAGAAAGCAGACATTCCTTCTGTTGAATTGCCTGTCGAACGTCCTTGCCAGACCGCCTTGAATATAGTTGAGCATGGGCTCATTGGGAAATTTACTGGTCTTTAGCCTTCTCCTAAGGTAATCGATGGGTGGGTTCAGCAAAATTGGAGGCCTCTGGTTACTGAAGGAATCTGCCATCATTTGGTTGGCATAGGTTATTATGTTTTTATGTTTGATTTAGCTGAAGATCGAGACCTCATTTTTTGAAATGCTCCATATTTTATGGGTCCTTAGGGGCTTTGTCTGAATAAGTGGACTCCGAACTTCAATCCTACCCAAGATGTTCCTTCAGCCATTCATGTTTGGGTTAGGCTTCCACACTTACCTCTTCATTGCTGAAACTCTGAATCTCTGGAAACCATCAGGAATAAGCTCGAAAAATATATCAATCGGACAGAAAGGAAAGAACAATATTCGTGTGCACGAATTTATGTTGAAGTAGATTTAGAGATAGGGCTTCCTAAGACGATCAAGTTAATTGTTGCTTAATGGTCACACATTCAGGAGCTTGATTACGAACAACTCCCTTTCAAGTGTCGCCATTGCCATGGATATGGCCACTTTGCTCGAAAATGCAAGAAAAAATCAGAAGAAGAATTTGAAAAAGAGAAAGTTGGTCAGTGGACACAAGTTCATAAAGAAGGAACCTCCAAGTAGGATAATAGAATGAAAGGTAAAGGAGGAAATACAAGGAATGGACCCATTCCTATTGAGAAGATATTTTTTAAACCTCGGGCTATGGAAAAAGCTACCGCTTCTTCAAATCCTTTTGTTGTTTTAAGCCCTTCTGAAGATCAGAATTCTCCTACTCTTAAAGAGGGCGAAGTGCAGCAATCAGATGTGCATAAAGATGAAGGTGAAGTAAATTTCGAGCCACAGGAACAGTCTGGACAAGTAATCTTAGAAATTCGTTGTGTAGATGCAATCTTGCAGGAACTTCATAAATCACCCACAAGTGTCACTTCTTCTCCCTCTTATGCATAAATTCTTAAGAAGAAATCAGTAGACACTTTAGGTTCCTCAGAAGACGATTCTATAAAGGAAATCACTAAAAAGGCAGGTAGGAAGTCTCGAAAGGAGATCAGAGGAGAAGAAGTAGAGAGATTAAAGATGCAGGGTAGTCAGGCTACAATAGAAACGTCAATAGGCAGAAGTATGCAGAATAAACCCCCCCAAAGGGAGGGACAAGTCCCTTTTTCTCAGGTAAATAATGTAGATCGTCTCGTGGAATTGTAGGGGACTAGGGAATCCCAAGAAAGCAGAAGCAGTTAAAGATATATTAAGAATGGAACCTTCAGACATTCTCTTGATCCAAGAGACAAAGATAGAAGACAAAGCTCTATTATCCTTAATCATATCAAAGTGGAAAAAGAATGTAGGCATGGTAGTTAGTGCACGGGGCACTTTAGGGGGCCTTGCAACCTTATGGTCTGAGGACAAATTTCTTCTAAAAGCCTTGTTTGCTACCCAACATTGGATTTATACAAAATTACAAGATATAACAAGTAAGATTTTCATGGCTCTCTTTAACCTTTATGTCCTCGTAAATTTTATAGAGAAAAAGGACTGCTGGAAATCTCTGTCGGATTCTATGGAAATCCACACCCCATAAACATTATAGTGCCAAGGGAACTCAATATAATTTTAGACCCTAATGAGAAAAGAGGAGGTGTCCATGGCAAAGATCCTCTTTAGGACTTTGTGGAGTCTTTGATCCATGCTTGAGACCTTCTTGATTTCAAACCCAAGAAAGGTCGTTACACTTGGATCAATAATAGAGTAGGGGCTGCTAGAATTTCTGCTCATCTAGATAGATTTATGGTCCAAATCTCTTTGATGGATGGGAAAATTTTAATCTCTTCCAAAATTCTGCCCAAGCTAACTTATTATCATCATCCTATTTCCTTGTTGCTGGAAGAAGAGGGAGATCTAGGTCCTATTTCGTTTCGTTTCAATCCTCTTTGGATTGAGAGGGATGGCTTATGGGAAACAGTGTCACAAGCTTGGTCCCAGTTTGTAGAAGGATCCCCCAGCTATGTATGGGAACATAAACTTAAACGTACTAAATATGCCTTGAAAAGCTGGGTTAAAACACCTCTCTCAACTCCAATGAGAAGTAGGCAAGAGATAGTGCATGTTTTAGCTGAGATTCAACTAGATATAGAGGAATTATAAATTACTAAATCACATTTGGAGAATGAACAGTCCGCTCAAATAAATTCTTTCCTTTCCTTTCACCATGAAGAAGTGCATTTGCATATTAAGTCTCGTAGAGTCTGGTTGCTAGCTAGAGATAAAAATACTACCTTCTTCTATAGGCAATGCAGATCCAAACTATCTCGAATCACATCTCAGAAATATATACAAGTCAAGGCGAAATCATTAAAGGACAATCACAATTACAACAGGTTGCACACACACATTTTTCAGCAGTTGCTCCAAAAGGACATCTCTAAGGATGTCGTGAATGCTGTTTTTTATCCAACATTCCTTCTTTAGTCAGTGCAGAGGTTAATAATGGATTAGTAAAACCTTTCTCTGAAAAAGAAATAGTGGATGTTATCTGGTTAATGGAACCGGATAAAGCCCCTGGGTCAAATGGATTCTCTATACATTTCTACAGAGTTTGTTGGAATGTTATAAAATCAGATCTTCTTAGTATGATATCAGCATTTCATAAAAAATCCAAAGTGGGTGGGTGCACTAATTCTACTTTCCTTGCTTTAATTCCAAAGGAAGTTAATCCAACAACTTTTGATAGGTTTCGGCCTATCTCACTTTGTAACGCTTCTTATAAACTCCTGGCCAAACTCTTAGCCAATAGACTTAAGCCTTTGTTAGGAAATTTAATGTCTCCTCTCTAGCGGGGTTTGTTAGAGGAATACATCTTGTAGACAATGTGATACAAGTGAAAGAAGCCCTCTACTCCAGCTTTCAAAGGAAGGAGAAAGGCATGGTCATCAAGCTGGATATGAAAAATGTCTTTGATAGTGTTAAGCTTTCCTTTCTCTATCAAGTTCTTCTCTCTTTTGGTTTTAGTGTTGAATTTGTTATTTTGATAAAATCCTGCACAAATAGGCTCTAGATAGCGCCCCTTGTTAATGGCAACCAACATATTTTTTCCAAGCTTCAAGAGGACTCCGTCAAGGGTGCCCTCTATCACCTTTCCTTTATATCTTGATGGCTGAATCTTTAAGTAGAAAGCTTACAGTAGAATTGGTAGCAGGTTCTATCCCAGGCATTAAGGTAGCAAGAGGTGTGGATCATATAAATCATGCCCTCTTTGCAAATGACTCTCTTCTTCTAGGAGGGGCCTCAATAAATATTGTTCGGGCCTTCAATGAAATTTTACAAAAATTCTTTTTAATCTCAGGAGCTTTGATCAACAAAAGAAAGAGTGTTGTTTATGGTTGGAATGTAGATCATCTGACAATTCTTTGAATAGCTCGTTCCTTGGGATTTCCTGGTTTTGATAAGTGAGACAATATTAAATACTTGGGTTTCCCATTAACCTTGGGACCAAGTCCTCCTTCACTTTGGCTTGAAGTTATCAATAAAATAAAAACAAAAATAGTATCCTGGGGAGGCCGATGGTTAACAAAGGCTGGGAAGTTGGTTTTGATTAAGGCAGTCCTTTCAGCCCTCCCCATCTTCCAGTCCTCTATGCTTCTTGCCCCCAAGTCCATCACAACTCATAATTCCAAGTTTCTTTGGGACTTTCTTTGGAATGGTGGCAAAGGCAATCGGAACAAGATGCACTTAGTAAGCTGGGATATCCTAAAAAGACCACAACGGAAGGTGGATTGCGAATTCATGATCCTGGATTGGAAAATTTGGCTTTGGGAGGAAAAATCATTTGAAGAATGTTTATAGATAAAAAACATCCTGTAAGTAAGATTCTTTGGATGAAATACCTTAAGGGAGGTTCTTTAAGAAATTTCAAAACAACAAATATACCTACAGCCACAACACTCTGGAACTTATGCAAAAGAGGAATCGATCATATTCAACAATAGCTCTATTGAATCCCCGACAATGGGATGAGGACCTTATTGTGGGAAGATGATATTTTAGGAAATCCCCCTCTTTCCTCTGTACTTTCGTTAAATGAGAGCAAGTTATGGTTAACTAATAAAGGCCTTTTTCGGCTAGCAGACATTTGTACTTGGGATAGCACTGGGAACTGGATAGGTTGGTCTTTTTCGGAGATTCCAGAACCTCTTCTCCTTCAACAGATGCTGCTAATTACAACTCAGTTAGGACTTACACCTATTCATCTCTCTTCTAAAGATAAATGGGGATGGGGTCGGTCATGAAACTACTCTGCTGCGCAAGGTTTCTCTGCTTTGCAATCTTCTCAAGCTTCTTTTTTATCCCCTACGTAGTGGAATTCTGTTTGGTCTTCATTTTTCCTTCCTAAGGCAAATTTCTTCATGTGGTTACTCATGCATAAAAGGGCACTGACAGGTGAAAACTTGACTAAACGAGGGTTCCATGGACCGTTTAGATGTTTCTTTTGTAATTCTGCTTTTGAAACGGCAGATCATATTTTTGTTGAATGTGTTTTCACTCATACAGTATGGGAGTTGGTTCTTCAAGGTTTGAATGTCGACGCTCCTTCTCAATTGGCAGTCGTCCCTTTGTTTATCTCCTAGAAATAACAAAATCCTGAGATAAAAAGAAAAAAATGCAGAATGGATTAAAATATGGCAATCAATTCCAAAATGTATCTGGTGGAAACTGTGGTTGGCCAGAAATGACTGGATTTTTAATGACAAGTCATCGAATCCCAGGATTGTGGCAAGCAAAGCGAAGACTCTTATCACAAAATAAGCAAGAAAATCAGTTTTAATTTCCTCTCTGTCTCATGTGGTTTCCACGTGGATGGGTTCCTGTTTGTTTGAGAGAAGGACAGCTAGCAACAAACCGTCGTTTACTCCTCCCTGGCATTTAAGAGTTAGTGTTGTAGCCCTTTCAATGTGGTGGAAAAACACCTTTACAGCTTCTATTTTCTTCTATGGTGCATCCAATGGGAATCCTGGGATCGCAGGTGCTGGAGGGTTGATTCGGTCTCATGACAATTTGATCAAAACCTGCTTTAGCTGGGGACTAGGAATATGTTTGAATAATTAGGCAGAAAGCTACAGTCTTCTAAAGGTGTGCCAGACTGCAAAGGAGATCGGATATAAGTCAATTCAAATTTTTGGAGATTCAAAGTTGTTTATCAAATTGTTAAACTTTGAAGACCATTTTAAACATCCTTCTTTGAATAAATCCCTACACCGAATCCGAAATATAATGAAAGCTTTTGAAAGGGTTGCTTCTTTTCATATTCTGCGAGAGCTAAATAAACATGCAGACTCTGGCAAATAAAGTTTGTCTGTTGTCTCTAGGAAATCTCAGCTTAAATGGAGAACCCAACACTTTTCATCCACCTCCTTAACTGAGTTTCAACAAGCCGTGATCTGCCATTGTGGGAGAAATATTTTCAAAATATAAGATCTCTGTAATATTTTTGGCATTCTCGAAGTATATCTTCTGCTCTTTTTGTAAAATGGTTGATTAGGCAATTGCTCAATCATACCCAATTTTTTTCCATAAATAAAAAATAAAAAATTACCCGTTTTAGTTAAGAAAAAATAATGGACACACATTTTGTATTAAATATCCACTAATAATGGAGTTAGACAATTGTCTTTCATTCATACATGCTATTATAGTACGTTAGACATTTCTCTCCCTTCCCTTGTTTCCTTTTCTTACAAAAGTTTTATCTACCAATACCCTTGTGCACTCCATGAGAGAAGGATGAAATGTATTTTCCTTACACAAATCAAATGACTTTTCTTTGATGTTTTCTATCTCATAACCATTGTGCAATATATCTCTAGATAATGGTTAATTTTATTTTTTTTACTATTTCCACTATGTTTTTCTAAGCTTTAGTGGGTTTAAAGTGATTTTATTTTGGAAAGGCTTAACAAAAAGAATAAATTATAGATTACATTAAAAATTCAATTCAATGACTCATAAAAGTATGGTAGTTTTTTTTCTTTATTATATTGTTTTTTTGTGACATAAGTTTTATCCACCAATGCCCCTAGATACTCTAGGGAGCAAATCAAAATACTTTCCCTTAGAGAAATCAAATGACTTTTCTTCGTTGTTTCTTATCTCTTCACCATTATACAATACATATCTAGATAATGCTTGACTTTTCATTTCCACTATTTACACTATATTTTGTAAGTTTTATTTGGTCTAAAGTGCTTTTGTTTTGCAAAGGCTAAAAAAATGAATAAATTAGAGATCACATAAAAAATGAAATTCAATGAATCATTAAGTTTTAAGCTTTTTGTTTAACTTTACAACAACAAAGAACATTTTTTTTAATTTTTGTAAGGGGGTTTTCGGGTCCCCTAAAAACATTGGCCCTCACAAGGCTCTTGAGAGCCCACAATCCTAACATTGTTTTATTGCAAGAAATGGTGACATCATGAGAAAAATATCAATATGTTATTGAACCATGGTTTAAGAAAATGGTCTTTTTGTTCTCTCGGTTCAGATGGCTTATCTAGAGGATTGATCTTTGCTTGGAATCCTACTTTAAAAGTGACTTTTTCCACTACACAATAAAATGTTATATCAGTGGAACTGGAATTTGGTGGTTTCAATATGATTTGGAAGGTTTTATATGTTTGTGGTCCATACACGAACAAGAATTATTTTCGGGATGACATGTTAGTCTTTGGTATCATGCCTCACTCTCCTTTCATCCTTGGAGGTGATCTAAACTTCACTTCTTTCCTAAGTGAAGTTTGAGGGGGAAATATGAGATCGTACCCTTTGGAAGCTTATTTTATTCATTATTTTGAAGTCATCCATCTGGTCGATTTAAAGGCAATCAAATTGGCTCCTACCTGACAAAATATTTGATACCCTTGGGAGGAAGTCTAAAAAAGGCTTAGTAAGTTTTTTGTCTCTAAATCCATAATTTCCATCAATATTCTTCTTAAATACTGGGTGGATCCCGGTGATATATCTGACCATTGCCCAATTCTCCTCATAATTGAGTCCGACGATGGCAAGCCCCCTACACCTTTCAAATTCATTTGTTCTTGGTTAAAAGAAGATCATCTCATTAAGTCAGTTGAAGACAACTGGGATCACCTTAAAGATGTCGAGTTTATCCCATATATGCAACAATTATCTTAAAATCTTAAGTTTTTAAAGAGGAAAATGAAAAATTGGAGCAAATATTTTAAAGAGACGCAAGAGGCTTCTCTAAAAGAAGTTGAATCTAAAATAAGCTCCATTTTTCATTCAAATATTTCAGGTGTCTTAACAGAGGAAGAGCTTGAATCCTCAAGATCACTAGAAGTTCCCAAAAGATAATTGTTGACTCGGGAAAGATGAGTTATGGTGACTGAAATACATAGCCATATGGATTGAAGAGGGGGACACAAACACCAAATTCTTCCATCAGTTTTCAACTTTTAGGAAAAATACCAACTCCATATGGGAAATTGAAGATAGAGAAGGGAATATAATGAATTCATCTAAAGGGAAAGCAGAAGCATGTGTCCATTACTTCAAAAATATATTTGCAGAATCTCCAAGCTGCATTATTCTTGAAACCTTGGATGCGCTGAATATGTTCCCTTAGGTTATTTTGAATTAAAAGAATGAAGTTTTGGATGTGGAATTACCTGAATCAAAGGTCTTGGAGGCTTTATCCTCCATCCAAAAATGTAAGAGTCCCAGGCACGATGGCTATACTATTGAATTATTCTTGGGCTTATAGGACCTATCAAAAGAAGACATCCTTAAGGTGGTGAGAGAGTCTAATTGCATGGGTTGCATGCACAATTCTTTAAATTCGATATTTATATGCCTCATTCCAACAAAGCTGGAAGCTCACTCTTTCGAATATTATTGCCCTATATCATGCTGCAATGTTATCTACAAGTTGGTCACAAAATTCATTTCAATGAGATTAAAGCCCATTATGAGTTCTATCATCTCAAAAGAACAATTCAATTTCCTTTAGAATAGGCAGATACATGATGTAGTGGCCCTGGCCCAAGAATCTTTACATTCGATAAAAACAGAGAACATCCCTGCCATAGCAATGAAAATAGATTTATCCAAGGCCTATGATTAAGTTAGTTGGTCATTTATCAGACTATGTCTCATTTAGTTGGACATGAATCTAAAAACTATTAATTGGATTATCGGATGTATATTTTCGGTCAATTTTGCGGTTTTCATAAATGACCCCCTCCTACTTTTTTCAAGGCAACAAGAGGCCTTAGAGAAGGTTGTCCATTGCCACCTCTTATTTTTCTTCTAGTTGCAAAACCCCCAAGTAAATTGATTCAACACGCTATATCTTCAGGTGATTCGAGGAGCGTCGAGATCTCCAATCTAGTGACCATCTTGCATATTTTATTCATTGATGATATACTTATTTTTCTTGTTGGTTCATGTTCTAATATTGCACATATAAAAATAATACTCTCTGAATTTGAACTAGTCACATGCATGGAAATTAATGAAATAAAATCTACGATTACCTCATGTAATCTGTCTAGTCTAGTTAAGACTTTCCTTGCTCAATTGTTATATTTTCAGTATAAAGATTTGCAATAAGGCCTCAAATATCTGGGTTTCTTCCTCAATCCTAATGCATACAAGGTGGTTGATCCAAGAGGATCTCCAAATGCTTAATTTTAAACTCATAAAAGCTCAATGAAACCAACATTAGAGTGTAGAGCTCGTCGAGCTGATTTTGATTCTGACGTCCTTCGTTTCACCTCAATCGGACGTTGTATCAAAAAGTTACGACAATATGAAGTTTCAGCTAAATAACGTTTTTATGTGCAGAAAGTTGCAAAAAGAGTGCCACATGGAACCACTGCAAGGGTGTCGTGTGACATGTACGACGCCTATGTGGAAGCCTATGGTGATGACACGTGGAATTCTAATGGTGAATGGGTGGTGATATGGCGCTAACATGGCATCCCGATGGAGAACTGACATGGAAGACACATGGACCAATCATGAAGTGACACATGGCCCAATCCAGGCATGACACATGTCACCTCAAGAAAGGCCAAAAAGTTGGTTGACTAACAAAATGGACTCCATGAGATTAAAACTCTTGACCTCCATTCTACTAGTGCTTTCACCATAAGCTAATTGCCACTACTCCACTACATTAGCCTTAGTATGTTCATGGGTTATATTATATTTAATTTGAATTTATGTATGGTGGGTGGTAAAAGGGTCGTTCGACCGTCACCAAAATCTGGTCGAGCACCATTAAATGGTCTGTTTAAAACGGTTTGTTTTACCACTGCATTAGCCTTGGTATGCTTATGGGTTATCTTATATTTAAATTTGAATTTATGTATGGTGGGTAGTAAAAGGGTCAGCTGGCCCACACCAGAATCCGATCGACCTCCATTAAATGGTTTGTTTAAAACAGTTTGTTTTACTACTGCATTAGACTTAGTATGTTTATGGGTTATATTATATTTATATTTGAATTTGTGCATGGTGGGTGGTAAAAGGGTTGGTCGTCCAGCACCGGAATCTGACCGAGCCCCATTAAATGGTATGTTTAAAACAATATGTTTTACCACTGCATTAACCTTAGTATGCTTATGGGTTTTATTATATTCAAATTTGAATTTATGTATGGTGGGTGGTAAAAGGGTCGACCGACCTATACTGAAATTCGATCGAGCCCCATTAAATGGTCTGTTTAAAATGGTTGTGGTGAGAATTTACATTTGAATTTTTGTATGGTGGGTGGTAAAAGGGTCGGTCATCCAACACCAGAATCCGACCGAGCCCCAATAAATGGTATGTTTTACCACTGATCGACCGATACGGAAATCCAGTCGAGCCCCATTAAATGGTCTGTTTAAAATGGTTGTGGAGAGAATTTAAAAATGGACCAATATATATATTATGGTTCCAATGATTTTTTTTTTCCTTGGAAAAAAAGCATAATTTCATTGCTTCTTTCGAGAACAAAATTACATTTTATAGATACACGGCGTGTGTATTTGGAAAGTACCATAGAGTTCCAAAACAAAGAGTTCAAAACAAGGGACAAAAAACAGTCCCTGCTACCCACATAGATCAAAACCTGATATATCATGTTCTAGCCACATACTGAGAATGTTCCAAAATAAAAGCAGTAAAAAGTTCACAACTGTCATGTCAAATATATACAGAGATCATATATCCATAGAATGATCCAAACACTACCAAGAAAGAAACACAGATAAAATGTCACCGAACCGAAGATAAAAAAAAAACTAGAGATCATCACTGAGCAGCCCTTTCTATGAAAGGTCTATGATAGTATTCATGTGCAGCCCCATCAACCTATTCAAAAACCTTCCATTGGCCCTTCGTCAAACGTAGACCCTCCTTCGAGGCCTTGTCTGCCTCCCTGTTAATCTCCCTATAGACATGTCGGCATGAAAAGGAGTCAAAAGATCCAATGATATCTGAAATAGAAGCTAAAATGTTTGCTAGACGCAAATTTTTGCCCATTTGGGTCTCCATTGTCTAGTTTATCACATTCATAGAATCACCAAAAACATTGAGTGTTTGGCACCCTTTCTCTGCTGCAAAGATGAGGAGAAGTTTCAAAGTGAGAATCTTAGCATANCCCCCCCCCCGCCCGCATCAATTATCTTGCAAGGCTCCATAAAAAAAACCCCAGGGAGCCGATTTATCAATTTTAGCCTCTTATACTATTGTCTGAATTTTCACTCTAATGTGTTGTAGGAAGGCAGAGTGGATCCCACCAAGAAGGTTGGCAGTGATTGCTGGGGTACCGTTCTTATCACCTAAAATCGCATTGTTCCGGGTGAGCCACACACCCCAAATAACCAGTAAAGGGAGGGATTTCATATTCTCAGAGGAGTTACTCCTTCTCCAGTTTCCCCATTCCTGCACTAAGTTTAATCCCTCCCAAATGCAACGGGTACCAAATATCTTGGAGCATTCTCTCCAAACCTCTCTAATGTAAGTGCACTGAAGAAAGAGATGAACCACCGATTCCCTTGCATTTTTACACAGTGAGCACCATCCAGGTCCTTGAAAGCATCGTTTTTGCAAGTTATCCCAACAAGGTGCCTTATTCTTAACACACCACATGAATAATCTGCATTTTGGAGGGCACTTTATCTTCCCAATATATTTCCACCACCAAGCCTTAGACCTATTCACATCGTCTGCACTGAGAACGAGGTATCCTGCCTTAGGGGTGTATTTCCCAGGCTGATCCCCATCCCAAATGATAACATCATCCCGATCTCGAAGCTTTATCTGAGCATGTTCCACAGCCTCTGGGTACCCTTCCAACTCCCTACATTCCATGTCAGGAAGTCCCAGATCAATAGCTCGAATCCAAGTCAGTTCCCATCGATACTCCTGTATTGGGGCCGAAAGTTGATAAAGGAAGAAAATGCCCCTTAGTCTCAAAGCCCTCACCGTTGCATCCTATATAATATGTTCCTGATTGCACCCTACCCATGGTTCCTCCCCAACTCTGAACTTCCTACCATTCCCAATATTCCAAGCCAGTTTAGCCTCAATGATCCCAAAGGATTTTACAACTGCTTTCCAAATTATCGAGCCCCCAGAGTGTGTTTTTCCAGGATTTCGAATCCAATCCTCCACCGTTCCGGGCCAATTTACTTATGAATCATGATATGGGTCCATAGACTCTCAGTATTTAACAATCTCCACCCCCCCTTTGCAACCAGAGATTTTGAGAAGAAAAAGATGTTTTTTAGACCCCATCCACCCAGTCCTTTCGGAATGGCAATCCGCTCCCACCTGACCCAAGTAGTGACATGGGTCTCTTGTTTACCAGTCCAGAGAAAGCGAAAACAAATCCTGTGTGCCGCTTCCAAAATGCCTTTTGGGATCCATGCCAAAGACATCCAGTAGACCGGTATGGCCTCCAACAAAGCTTTAACCAGCACCAGTCTTCCAGCTCGTGATAACCATTTATGGCTCCAATTTTTTAAGCGTTTTTCCAACTTTTCAATCAACCATTTCTAGTCCTGTTTCCGTTAGTCATTAGGTTTAAAAAAGAAGCCCAAGTACATTAGCCCGCCATTAAGACTACCAGCACTGAAAGGAAAAAAGTTCAAGATCTTCTGTCGTTCCTCTTCATTCAGCAAATGGGTGGTCATAGTCGATTTCCCAAAATTTATTTCCATTCCAGTTGCTTTTGAAAACACCTTCAAAATATCTAAAAGGGTGTTTAGTTCTCTGGTCGATCCAGAACAGAAAATCAGAACATCATCTACGAAAAATAGGTGAGTTAGTTGAAGTTTCGGAATGATCTGTATACCTCTGAAATAACCTAGTCTTTTAGCCTCCTTAATGGACCTGCTTAGATCTTCAGCCACCAAAAGGAAAAGTAGGGGGGATAATGGGCACCCCTGATGCAGTCCTCTCTTAGCATGAAACAACGGAGATGCTGCTCCATTAATCAATACATAGAAAGACACAATAGTGATACAACTCATAATCCATCTAATGAAGGCAATATCAAAACCTAAATGAGTTATCAAAATTCGAATATACATCCAGCTTACCTTATCATAGGCTTTGGCCAGATCTATTTTCCGAATAGCACACTTAAGATTTTTTGTTTTCATGCTGTGAAGACCCTCCTGAGCAAGGCCAATGGCCACATGAATTTGTCGCCCCTCCAAAAACCTAAACTGTTCTTCGGTAATCTGTTCAGACAGTATCCTTTTCAGCCTCCGGGCAATCACCTTGGTGACCACCTTGTAGGTACAATTGCAGAGAGAGATGGGCCTAAAGTCATTCAGAGAAACTAGATTATCCACCTTAGGGATCAACGCGATAAAAGTGGAGTTGAAACTAGCCGGAATCCTCCCAGAGATTTTGGTGTCCTCCACAATCTTGAGAAGATCACCTCCCAAAATCTCAAAGAGTTCCAGAAAGAATTCGATTGTCCAACCGTCCAGCCTAGGACTTTTTTCCTTTTGGAAGCTCTACAGTACTGCCTTAAGTTCACCTTCAAAAACTTCCTTCGTGAGGGCCAAATTATCATCTGCAGCCACAAACGCAGGAAACACTTGTGCAATACGAATCACTTCAGCATGCGTAGCCTGTACTGGAGCTTTGTAGAGATTCTTAAAATGTTCAACCCCCGAAGCAGCCATGCCTTCAAAGGTGTCATGGGTTGAACCAAGGTCATATTTAAGGCTCCAAATAGTATTGGTTGCCTTCCTACCTCTAGCATATACATGAAAGAATTTAGTGTTGTCGTCCCCACATTCAAGCCAGATCGCTCTACTCTTCAGTCGCCAGGTTTCCTCCTTCTCCAAAAGTAGAGAGATCCTTCTTCCTTCCAACCTAACCAGCATATCCTTTTCCATTCGATTCAACATCCCACCACCATCCATATTGTAGATCTTGGAGAGTTCATTTTCAAGTTGTTGCAATTCTCTATCCACCCTCTTCCTCTTGTTCACCGCCCAAGCTTTTATAGCATCCTTCAAAAGTCTGATATTTTCTGCAAACTGAAAAGCCATAGAAAACCTATTTCCAAGCTCATAAGGAATCCACTTTGTGGAAATCAAATTCACCAACCCCTCATCATTAAGCCAAGTCTGATTGAATTTCAGGGGACTAGGAGGTTTCATAGGACCATTCTTAAATTCCAAAAAGATTGGGAAGTGATCAGAGTGTCCACCTTTCCCCACCCATTGTCTGATAAAATGGTGATTATCCACTATTTTTTCTGACACCAGAAACCTATCCAGTCTCTTTGCAATTCTCCCCTCCCCACACCTGTTATTCCTCCAGGTGGGAGCGAGCTTACATGGTTCAATATCCAGCCAGTTTTTCTCCACCAACTTTCGGGTGAAGAAATCAGTCAAAACATCAACATGAGCATGAGGACCCCATACCTCAGCCTGCCCCAGTGAGAAATTCAAATCTCCCCTGATAATTAGAAACTCTCCCCTCATGAAAGAGTTGTTACAAATCTTCTCCCAAAATGGGATCCTATTTAAATAAGGGCCATATATGTTGACAAATTCAAAGGTTCCTACCAGTTCCAGAGCTCTAAAAGACATGCCCATAACCAAATCCATACCCCAAACATTTAGTGCCATAACGTTCTTGGCATTCCAACCAAAAGCCAAACCACCAGAACGTCTTTTAACATCCAGAGTTTCAAAAAACCATCCACCAAACCAACTTTCCAACCTAACTTTAGTCTCTTCACCTGCTCCCAAAGTTTCTTGAAGCAACAATATATCAGAGCGATCAAGTTCTACCACCCTTCGAAGCACTGATCTTTTTTTGGGACCAACAAAACCCTGACAGTTAAAGGACATGATATTCATCTTCTACCCTTCTTCTGGGCATGCACCGCTCTAAGCGCCCTTTCAATTGAGATTTGTTCACCATCCTGTAAATCCTTTCTAGCTCTGGACTGAGCTTTGGCTAAATGAGATATATGGCCTCTCTCCCTAGATGACCCGACAAATTCTTTCCCCAAATCCCCAGGATTCTGTTTGGAACATGAGTGAAGGAAATATCCCGAGTTTGAGGATTTAGTAGGAGAAGGCGAAGACTCGGGCAGTAACGGTTCCACCACCGTCTCTGAAGAGGGTTCCTCATCATAAGTAGCAGAGATGGGAGACAGTAGCACATTAGGTTGTGGAGACAGAGACAAATTTTTGAGCCCATCCACCCAATCCAATCCCGATACATTCAAATGATTCGTAAATAAATTAATAGACTGAGGAAGGGTAAAAGAAGTGATATCAGGTTGTGGCGCCCCAAATAGAAAGGGATCTCCCACTTGTTGGCCTACCTCCACCAACTAAAGTCCTGCATCCAGCAATTCCTCCTACTCACAAATGACCACGGTCTCTGCCGTCAGACCCAATGGAGAAGACTGAGTAGATGATGGTTCAGTACATCCCTCTCACCACCCGAAAGAGAGCTCCCACTATTCTTTCGACCACCACCAGAAGTGCGAGCAGCAAGCGAGCACTCCATTGTTGGGTGCCCATAGTCATGACAACGTCTGCACCTGAAGGGGACATTTTCATAGTCCAAAACCTGACGATAAGAGTACTACCTCCAAGCCAACCGAACAACACCAAGAAGTCCATTCCTGATATTAATATTAATAAGTATGCGAGCCACTCTTTTCACCTTCGTTAGCTTGTAAGATGTATTTGCTTCCAAGAAAGTGCCTAGCAGGTTCCCAATATGAGTAAAATTATCCTCAAACCAGAAAGGAAGGGGAAGTCCCGGAAGTCTAACCCATATCGGCACTTGATCCACCCTTTCTCTACTAGCATAGAACATGGGGTGCCAACGATTCAAAAGAACCAGTGCTTGTTCGAAGAACCAGTTCCTACTTAAAACCCAGATTAAATGTTTCTCATTCACAAAATTAAAAGCATACCATCCTCTTGTTGGCCCTTCCACCTCAGGAACCTCCCCTAACGCGACCGCCCAACAATCCTAAGCCCATTTGTTCACAGTGTGAACAGATACAGACTTACCCAAGAAACGACCAACCAGAGTGAGTCTGTCCATCCGCTCCATCCTATCCCAACTAATGTCCTCCCCTATAGCATAGTTAATGTCCGGGTTGAGTTTAAGCCAATTTTTCTTTCTTTTACGAGCCACCTTCTTACCAGATCTACCATCTTCCTCACCACTGGTATCATAATTAATAAAACCCTTTCCCAAAGGACTAGAACATCCCCTTTGTTCCAGATCACCAAACAATCAACCTACAAACCCTATGCAATCGTCCTTAGTTAATAAACCCCCGTCCCGTGATCGATCTTCAGCAATATCCCTCCTGAACCCCTCTGCATTTGGAGTCAAAGTGTTCTTGTCCTCAGCAGGCAAAGATTCCAGTCTCCCACCTGTCGCCACATAAAGCCTCTCCGGCCCATCAACAGGAACATCGACGCTTAGAAAGATGTTATCATCCGACAACTGTAACGGTCGTGGAGAGGACAACAAAAAATCCAATGGAGAAAACCCTTCACAGTTCACCGAAGAGGGTTTTGCAGCAGAGAATCCCTCTGTCCACGACAGATGAATGTAGACACCCCTTCTGACACACCACCACATGTTGCATGCCAGAAGACCCCATCTTCCAGGTGTTCCTCGAAATAGTCAACCAGATCCTCCTCAACCATGAGGGATTAAAACCAGATACAATCAAAAAAATCCACACCGTCGTACTTATGACTACACCATTCCCTGCGCCTAGTCTCCTGTCAACCTCCAGAGGTCCACCACATGCAGGCCATGCCTGCAAACTGGCCTAAACCCTAGGCATAGTTGAAACCCTCGTCTGCCTCCAGGAGATCCTAGTTTGCATATACTTCCCCAACTAACTATTGGTTGTGCTTCGGTTCCAATGAATTATATATATGTACATTGTTTTAACGGTTCAATAAAACATGCCTATACAAGGGGATCCACGGGAGTTGAACCCCAAACCTCCCAATATCCCACGACCCAAACATGGACCATGCTACCACTACACCCAACGACTCCACCTTGTCATGACCACCAGGACGCCATTATTTAAGCCCATGAATTTGACCAAGGGGGAGGAGACCACACGACCCAAGGACGAGTTTGGAGCATGCGGAGGCTAAGAGAGGGCATAGATTGCGAGGAAACATGACTGTCGTTTGTTGCTATACTGAATCTATAAGGATCTGTATATGTACAGATTGCCATGTGTCAGCACCAAGGGACCTAGGCTTTTTCAGGGGCCGAATTTCAACTGTTCAAAAGTATGCAATGTCTTATGTTGATCCTTGTGATTTGGGCATTTTGAACATAGTGGTGCAGTCCATTTTCTGATCTAAGTGTCCTGTTCGCAGATCACTTCCAGAATTAGAGGTATAAAGCCATATTTACCATGTAACTTGATATTTTTTGTTGAGACTATAAACAAACGACCTCCCCATTAAAGAGTAGGGCCGGAGATATAGTCCCACTAGGATGAAATTTGCTATCAAGTTTTGTTTTTGTGAGTTTTATGGTGCATCTATCTTTCATGTGTTTCTTCATTTATGTGCACATTTATTCATTCATGCTCATTTAACTAAGAAATCCAGAGATAAGTCAATGATTAAAAAGATCCCGATCAGTGGCAGATTGGCATTGGCTTGTTAAGAAGGCCGAGGCCAAAATCTCAATATGTGTGAACAAACTTCTATCTAGGGGGGGTTGATTAGTCATAGTTAAACCAGTGCTCGAAATCATCTTGGTTTACTAGACCTCGATTGTTGCTATCCCAAAAAGTATCCTTCAGAAAAATCGTAAACTCAGCTTTAGATTCTTGTGGGACAGCAACATATCTATGGAAGGTATCCCTTTGGTCAAATGGACATATATTACAAAGCCCAAAATTTTAAGAGGCTTGGGCTTGAAAAATATTGACTTGTTTAGCTAGTTTATAGCCACAAAAAGTATGTGGTGCCTTTTGAACAACAAATTCCTATGGGGTAGGGCCATGGGTAATAAATATTATGTTGGAAAATAAATAAACAATTGGATCTAGGATCCAAGGAAATATGTTTTAAACCCCTCCATTGTTTGGAAAGCTTTGACTAACACATTCCCCGTTATTGGTAGTTGGATAGCATGGAAGATTGGAAATGGGAAAAATATCAGAGTAGGAGTAGATTCATGGGAAGGCGCTAGTGAGAATTATTGACTCTTAGAAGGCACAATCTCTTTTCTTCATGAAGCTAGTGTTTTTTCCTCAGAAGATGCTCGTACTCAACAAGCTCAATAATGGGGTAGAAATCAATTATAGATTTAGGACTCTAAGAGAAGGAATCCCAAGAATGGCAATCATATGTCGGTCTGCTCATCTCTTCCATGATTCTTATATCTGATGAAGATGAAGATCGTTTATTTTGGTCAAAAAATCCAACTTCTGCATAGTTTACATCAAAGTTAGGATATTAAGCACAAGTTGAAGCTTCTTTCAGTGGTGAAATTTGTTGGTGGTGGAAATATCTTTGGAAACACAAAGGTCAAGTAAAATGTAAGTTGGCCTTATGGCTAGCTCTCAACAATAAATTACTTACATGGGACAATGGATTAAAGAGGGGATGGATTGGACATAGTAGGTGTTCTCTCTGCAGATCCGAGGAGGAAACCATATATCACTTGTTTATTACATATCCTTTCTCTATTCATTTATGGTCTTTGGAAAAAGCCACTTTTACTCTTTTTGTTGCTTCTTGGGATAAGAATACTCCAGTGGTTGCGTCCTAGATTGGGTCTCAAACCAACATATTATTGAGTTCCCAACTTTCCCAACTTTTTTTCTCATTCTATATGGTGGGCCCAAAACTTAGTAATTTTCCAAGATAAAGTGATACCAGTCGAGGTTTTTATGGGAATTATTGATTCCACTTTTAAAGCATTTAGAACTTTAAAAAAAGAACTAGAATGTCAGTAATGCCAACCATTGTTCAAGAGATCCTATGGGGATTCTTCGATGGTTCCAGTCAAGGACTCTGCCTCGCATGCGGAGTTGGAGTAGTTTTATACATAAATAACCATCATTAATGTATATCAGGTAATCCCCTGATAGGGGGTCAAACAACAAAGCAGAGTTTTCAACACTTTGGACACTAATATATGTTGCAAATTTCAAGAAAATAAAAAAGCTTTAGATCTTTGGAGACTCAAAATGGGTGGTGGATTGGATTTGTGACTGTATCGACATCGTTACACCCTCTCTTGAGCATATTCTATAGAACATAAAAGATTAAATGAGTGCATTGGTGTCACATACCCCAATTTTGTAAAATAATATTAATTGTTTTATTATATTCCTGAGACATTATGTTAAATTTAATGCTAAGTAGGAACTGATGACTCAGCAGAGTCAACAGAAGTGGAATGTAATTCAGAATATTTTATTATTGATAAATAAATTGTGGAGACAACAGCATGGGAGAGCTGTTAAAAGGAGGTTACTGGTCAAACTGGTGGATGAAACTAAGTGGAGGGCAAAAGACAAGTGGCAACATCCTCAAACACTTCCTAAGTTGCAGGTGGCAGCTTCCCTATATTTGGGGTCATGATCCCCCAAGAAAGTGGGATCAGAGCAGGTGGCTCATTAAATGACAATTAACCCAAAAAGACCTAGGCAATCTTTTAAAAGTACCCAATCAATAGAGCTGAGGCTACTCAGATATTTTCCAGAGAATAAACATTAAGGTGGAATGCTATTCAGGAAATTCATTTGGGGAAAAAAGGGAAAAACAGTAAGGAAGTTTTTTCTGAGAGGATTGTTGTAGTAACTTGGCTTATTACAGCTTGTTAGCTAGGTGAACTTACTGATAAGTTCTGGATTAATACTGAGTTTGAGGACTGGTATCTGACTATTGCTGCACCTAGTTCTAGCCAGGGAGACCAGAGCAAGCTCGGGGGTCCTGAGGAGTCGCTGTTTGAGCGCTCTCCAGGAGTTGGTAGGGAGGAACGGCCTCCCATCGATGTTGTTGTCCCAAGATTAAGTAGGTTCTGTTACTTAACCGTCTTTATTTAAATATTGTGAATGGTTGAATGTATTGTTTGTAGTTTATAAAATAAAAGTTCACTGGTTTAGTGTTGTAAATGTTTTAGTTATTTAGTAATGAAATCTTTTGATGAAAGATAAAGACCCACTGTGTATTTCCACATCCGGGTTTTACCAGACCGTACTCCAGCACAGGGGTAAATTTAAATAAGAATAGCATGATGAGATTTCAGAGTAGTAGTCTCTTTATCTATTTTTGGAAAAGATGTTTCATTGACAGTTGTATGAGTTTCTTAGTTCACAACTACTTCCTTGAACTGTATTTTTGCTTTCAGTAATTTTATATTGTAAAGAATAAATAGGAGAGTAGATTTTAGACTAGATTTATTTACTGTTTTAACCTACAGATCTTTCTTCCAGATTAGAATAATTTTGTTACTGTATGTCTAATAATAAATTGAAAGTAGGAATAGTTATATACTATTTAGATACTACTGTCAAATCAATCTAACCAATCTGGTTTAGATTGTATCATTGTTTGAGATGTATTTCATTTCATTATTTTCCCTTCTTTTATTAGGACTGAGCTCGAACAAGCTTCCAGAGCTGTTAATCTTTTATTTTAGAATATGAACGAAGGTTAATATTTATGCTTATAAGAGAAACTCTGGATAGAGCTAATTAAATTCTGGATATATATAAATAAATATCACAATTAAGAAAACAAATTAATTACAAAAGAACATAGATAGTATAGTATAAATTATATAAGAGATAATTAATAAGTACTATTATCGATATACTTATAAAAACAAACTAAGGATATTAATATAGAGGCTATAGTAAATCACAGAAAGATAATATAGCTATTATAATAGAAATTTATTTATGCGATACAAGAATATTATTATTACTAACACAAATAGTATTCTTATTATTAAAAGTATATCTTAGAACTGTTTTACTGTCTGAGCTACAAGCACAGGTATATTGAAAGTACTTAAATTTATTATAACAAGAAGGACATATAAAAAACCCTATATTATTAAAAGGGTATAAACAATATATTGAAAATTACAAATTCTTACTTATAAGAAAGGCAAATTATAAACAGGAATGGAAACCCTAATAGTAATACCTTAAAATAGTAAACAAAACAAATGCATTTTTGTACAGAAAGTAAACAACAGATGTACAGGATGCTCTTTTATCGAGCTTAATTACATATTAAAAATATAACTAGTAACCCTAATATTGCAGAAGCACTTTTCAACTTAACAGTAATTTAAAAGGAACAGAGATATTTTCTTCACTGCCAAATAGGGTTAAACCCTTATAAATTCCAATTTATACAAGTAAGTCAACAAACGGTGGAATTAATATCATTTTACTCACAGTCTTAGTTTTAATTTAAACATAAGTAAGATTTCGGAATTCTAAATAATATAAGCAAAGAAGGAACACAGAAAAAGATTACAGTAATTAACACTTGTATAATAACTTAGGGTAAAAACCCTATCATTTCGAATATACAAAAACAATGACTGTAAAACCCAGTGCTGTAATATTAACCCACGGCCGTACTGAGAATTTTATGCAGGAAGGCTTACAGCCTGTTCTTCTAATTATAAACACAGTAATAATTACAAAACAAAAGTTTACACTCATAGCCGAAGCCGGAGAGCCCTGCAATAGAGCTAGGGTCTTAACAAAACAGTGTTAAACGACGAACAAACAACCAAAAACCATGAGGGTCTAACAGGCCGTAATGACCAAACCCTCATTACCCCATAAGGGTTTACACAAGGTGGATGAGCCATGGAGGAACCAGGGCTTACCGTGGCCCCTTATCGCTGTAACCCCGTACTCTCTATGCAGACAGAGAAGAGAGGCAGATCGTATCTGCAAAACAAAATACAGCTGGCTGTTAAATTCATATTAAAAACCAAAAGATGTATATACAAGCAATCGGCATTGTCATTAACAAGAAACAAATGATATCCTTTACCTTAGCAGTGGAAAGTCACCAGCAATAACGCAACGACCAGCAACTAGTACGAGCAAGGAGTTTGCCATTCAATGGCAAGGAAACAGCGTTACAACACTTTCGAAACACTGACAGCAGGAAACCCTCGATGCTACATAAAACTGAAGGAGGCGATAAAACCCTAAAGCCGAGCTACTACTCCTTTCAACAACGCACAACAATGGTGGAGCTCAAACCTTTACATGTTGAAAAGAGGAACCACTCTAGTTGGATAGACTGAAGGAGAATGGCATGGACTGACACAGTCAAGGGTTCAAGTTTTAGCAATGGAGGTAGCGAGAAAGCAAACCAGAGAATGAGTCACGTTTAATGAGCAGAAGAACCTGAGACAGCTTCCACGTTGGTGCAATGGGGCAAATTAATCAGGGAGGAGGAGCCGTAGACAGTCACAGCCTACCCAGGTGACAGAGCGGCCGGTTTTCACTCACAGAATGATGGACCAGAGCCCGAAGGTGAGGGAGGATAATGAGCTAGGTCTTGGGGAAGACACTTTTAAAACCTGCAGTGCACGGCCCAAATCAAGCCACGTTGCCATGCAAATAATTTGCCACGGTGGGTTCCTTCTCAATAATTTCGATGATTAAATCATGAGGATCCAGCGTTGACAAACTTCAGCTGTCCCCAAGGTTAAACCTTAGTCCCGGCCAAGTCAACCTATTATTGCAGCATTATAACAAGTGTTAGGTTAATACATCAACGTTGTCGTAGAAACTTACCACCGATGCATGGTATCACAAATCATTACCATATGTTATATTATTTATCACCCATACGATGCACTCCAATGATAACACTAGGTTCATCGTGAGTACAGCCAATTATATGGCCAGAGCCTTATAACATGACATTTATTTAATAAACATTGATATAAAGAGCACTATATCTAAAGTGGTAAGTGCATTAACATCCTCTTGTGTACAAAATTGAAATGTTAAATGTAAACTTGGTTTGTTTATTGTAAAGCTTTTGAGAGTTATTATTAGAGTGAGTCTATAAACTTAAATTGTCATGAACTTGTTTATGACTTGTTCGTCCAGGTGATGACTACCTTGTCATTTAATACCTTACAGTCTTAATAGATTAAATTTGTAACAGGTTTATAGGAGGGAGGTTTAATACATATGGTTAAGTAAGAATATTATTTTTGCAAGTATTCCACTAACATTTATATTATAATTATAGAGTATACTATTGGTACACTTTAAAGAGGTGGTAAAATCAACCATAGTAACTATTGTATTATAGTGTTAACCTTCATGGTTTTGCCATAGTCATCTAAGTTAGATAAAAGCTTACAAGAGGAAGTGGCAACTAAATATTATGATGAATGCATCATCTAGCATAAATGTCCTTAACTTAGAATTTATCACATATGAATGTGAAACCTTTTTAAGGGAAAATTTATCAACGTAATGGTTAGACTTTGAAACTTCTATGTTGTACATTCTTTTATTGGTTAGAATGATAACTAGTTTTCAGTAGGTGGTTCATCAGACCTAAGATAAGCTTTAGTACATGTTGAATCAGTGGTAATGGAAATAAGACCGAGTGCATCAGCACGAGTATATCTCTATCAGTGGATAGTTTGATTTTAGTAGCAGTAATTTGTAAACCCCATATTCATACCCTTTACGAAGTAAAAGTAGTTGTGCTTTCTTAAACATAAACTTTTTAGTTTCGCATACTACTTGTAATTAATCTTAATTAAAGATCTTTTGACACTGATAACTATAATAGATAACAAACAGTTCAGTAATCGTAAGAACTATAAATCTACCTCTACTAGAATGAAGAACAGATAATAGATTTTACTTCAGTAAGCATTGGTATGTGCTTAGCCAGTAATGTCTTATTGAACTTTGAATTGCAAACAAACTTGGACATAAGACTCTAGAATTTTTACTTGTAGCAGCCAATCTTCTTACCTGTAATCTGTAAAGGACATAAGGAACTTTCTGCATTAGCTTGAAAGCTAAGTAAGCCCAGTGTTCATGACAGCCCCACCTTATATTCGTAAAAAGAAACAAGTTAGTAAACTGAAAAGATTTGTTCTATCAATCTATGCAAATAACAGATGCATTCTATTAATAAGCTGATAACCTGTAACTAATTAAATGATTAGTTAATTGCTTTTATATTAATATCATGTATTTTTAAATTTTTAAATTTTTCAGAAAATTTGGGGTTCTGACAATTGGAATGGTTCAAAGCAAACATATCTACAGGAAACACAAAATGATGGCTAACCATCTATCCAAACCAACTTTGCAGTGTCACCCAGACATCCTTGATTTTTATGAATTTGTGGATGGCCATGAGACAATCGCCATGGAGTTTCAAATCTAGAGGCTCATACCTCTATGGTTTATTTGTTGTTTTTGTCATGTTTTCTTATCATATACCAATTTTCAGCATAGTCTCGAGATCTAGTTTTTCAAGAGAGACTTTATGAATATATCTTATCATGTCATCACAATGTATATTTTCTAATAGAAACTTATACTTTCTAATAGAAACAAATATTACACATCACTAAACTTATTCAATACAACTAAACTTTCAAAAATTAATATTTTATACGTCCATGATCCCTTCTTACCATGAACATGTATGTTAGTAGCTTGCCATGGCAATGCTGCAGAAAATTGACCATTATGCTAATAAGTTTCATGTGTGATGTCATGTATGATCACATGGTCTTTTTATCTTCATCATATCATTAAAAAAGTCAACACTTTTATATTCAATGACTATATTATGTCTCAACAATACATAACATTACACTTATTAAGCCGAAGGATTTTTTAAGGGGACCGTGGCTCTCGAGGCTTCATCGTCTATCGAGAGCCTCTCAAGAGCCACCCCTTGTCATTATTAGTTTAATAAATTAAATTAAATTTAAAATAGAGTCAATGTTGACATCCCGAATGT
Organism: Pseudotsuga menziesii; assembly: GCA_001517045.1. Classification (NCBI taxonomy): domain Eukaryota; kingdom Viridiplantae; phylum Streptophyta; class Pinopsida; order Pinales; family Pinaceae; genus Pseudotsuga; species Pseudotsuga menziesii. Next base: position 379,525 of record LPNX010611146.1, on the reverse strand, counting down.
ACGCTTCTTACCTTTGTCCCGAAACTAACCATGGTCAGTGCACACATAAGCCTGCTTCATCATTCCCCGACTACGAAACTACACACATGAAGGAGCGCTTCTTATTGGATCATATTATGCCTCTCCATATCATACCATCTCATTTGGTATGGGAAATTCACCCCTGCTCAACGTTCCATTATGGGGGACTTTTTGCAGTCTCTCTCTCTCAGAACAGAAGGGACACAAGCAAAGAAGCCCTTTGTGTCGGCCTGGTGGAATACCAACCACAAATACAACAACAAGGCCGAGGCCAAGCATTCAACCAACAACAACAACATTGCCATGCTTGGAAAGCAAGTGGTGGAGCAAAGCTATTCCCTTGGCAAGTCACTCAAGAGGGTCGACATTGCCGCTATGGTTGAAGGTGCTATTAAGTCAGGAGCTCTACCTTTATTGGAGAATAATGTTGTGTATTTGGTGCTTATCTCCGAGGATGTTACTGTGGAGGGTTTTTGCATGAGTTCCTGTGGATTCCATGCCAATCTCAATCTATTGTCACACCAAAAATCAACAAGAAGCCGAATGATGGGAAAGGAATATAGGAAGTGAAGGCCAAATCCTCATCTTCTTTATAATTGAAAATATGCTTGAGGATGAAACAATTTCCATAAAGGGGAGGTTTGATCCAAATCTGTATTGGCTAGAATAAGTACAGATACTAAAGGCATGATTGATCGAGGAAGTTGACTGAACCAAGTTGATTGACTGATAAATACAAACCTATTAAAATAATAGCAATGCCAAAGTTGATAATCATATTGATTGGATTTGGTTGACTGATGCACATATGTTGACGACAGTAATGAGAGGTCGACTAGATTTGATGAAAGACGTGGATTGAAGGAATGATGCTAACCATACCAATAATATTATAAAAAAATGGTTAAATGTTAACAAGGAGGCAATGTCTACATGACATCTTATGGTTGAGGCAAGTTGATTGGACATTTGGCATTGGTTACCAAAGGGAAGCCAAACCATTTAATATTTGAAGGGACACCAGATCACCAGAGAAGCTAAGCAAATTTAATTGATTATTGGAGACGGCCAATAAGAAGGCATATCGAAGAAAGGGGAGGCATAGATGGAGTGGTTGGATATTGGACAATACGATCATGGAAGTTGATTGAGGGATCATAATGAAGATATAGAGTTGTTGTGATAAGAAGTACAAGGACATTCCTTGTGGAAAAAATAGGCCTCAACTTTTTTGCTAAGAGTACAAGACATTGGAAAACACAACCTTGTGGATGTGAAATCCCAAAGGTTGTGCAAGTATGTAGTTGTAAATACTCACTAATCAACATTCTCTAAGATTTGATAATAATGGAATTTATTCCCCATGAGGGTTCTCCTTAAAAACCTCTATGTACTATGTTATGGATGTTTATGAGATTGATTGTCTATTTCTTATTCTATTAAATGCTCAGCAAGGAAAGAAAATCTAGGCCAAAATATTTACCAAGCAGAGTTATTTATGGTTTAACAAAGTTTGAGGTGTAGGTACATGGATCGGAATTTGACTTGCTCACTAGAAAATGGGTAAAAAGTCATCATCTTTCTCAACATAATCGCTTTTCCTACCTTTAGATTTCTCTTCCAAAGTAACAATCTTCTCACAAACTTTCTTTAAAAACTAGAAATGAAGTACTCCTCATATCGAGGAACAATACCTTCTTATTGCAAGGAGTGGGAAGTTGGGACGTCTCAAACTCACTTTTTTAATCTTGAGTTTGTCTCTTACCTTCCTTACTTAATAGGGTTAAAGAGGGGGACTAACTCAGTTTTTAGGATGTTTACGAGTTGTATCGATTCGGGTTCAAAACCAATGTTCTTTGGTAAATTGGGCTTCTTCTTTGTGTCATCCTCTACCCCATCTCTCTTAGCATAATGATTGTTTGGAGGGCCATTGGTTTTTTGAGCATCATCCACGTCCTATTAGCAAATGAACCCTAAGAAGAAGAGTAGAGGGACGAGGACTTCCCTAATCCGAATGAAAAACAATTTATATCAATCTTTCCATAAAGGGCCATAGTAAACTAAAAACATAACCAAATAATTCTTTTGACTTACAAAACATCATGTTTAAAAACATTTTAAATCCACCACAAAAAAGTTCCAAACACATTTAATAAATCTTTTTATAATATATAAATATGCTTAAATATATATATATTTCTCCCATAATCAACCATATCATCTTTTTCATCTTTCCACAAAAATATCTAATTCACATCCTTCCATAACACCCATCTCATACTATTTAAATTCCATTACCATCTTCATCTCAATATCTTTTATATTCATCATTTAAATAATTAACCATCAACACAAACATAAGTACATAATTGACATATAATTATGCTTAGACAACCGCTATAAAACAAACCCCATTTAAACAACACTATATACCAAAAAACCCTACGAATCATGGAAGCCTCTCATAGGTGTGCATAAAGTGACCTTTGTTTATCCCCATGGCGAAGCATAAATCTAAAAATTCAGGAGACTAAAGTTCCATAACAATCTTTTCTTCATTTCACAAGATGGGATTGAATACAATCATGACTTTGTCATTGCTCATGTATATATTGAGGTACTTGATTTACAAATTTCTCAAGAGTAAAGTTTCATAACAATATTTTCTTCAATCCATAAGAGGTGAGTTGAATTTAATATTTATGTAGTGTTTTGGTTTGTTTAATAGCACTGTAAGAACATTAATTCATATAAATATAAAAAATTATAAAACTAATTTTTTATAATAATGTTTTTTTTTGTTGTTTTATAAAAAGAGATTGAACTCAATTATGGCGATCAATATGCAACATGCTATGTGTTATTTAATGCTGCGGGGGCAACACTATGGGTCATTGGATCTCAAACAGGTTGAGATCCAATGGCCCACAATACTGCCGCAGTCGCATTAAATAACACATAACATATTATTTATTTTTCGCCCTCAATTATTAATTTATCATTATTGCTGGTATATATCTTAAAATATTTAATTTATGGAATTTATATAAAAATTCACAAGAGTAAAGTTTTATAACAACATTTTCTTCAATTCATAATAGACGATTTGAATTTAATCATTTATGTAGTGTTTTGGTTTGTTTAATGGCATTGCCTTAAATAAAATTATAAAGGTAGATAATGACAATAGTAGATAAGGAAGGTGGTTAAATGTTTTAGTATTTGAATCTCTAAATGTTGTTATTGGTGGAATGTGGTTATAAAATATTTGCTAAAATTATAATTTTGGATTATTGAAATTGTTGTTTTTAATGTAAAAAATGACTCACACCCTCGAACACTTATAATGCAACTTGATTCTGCAACGTAATGATTGATATATGCACTTTCATTACTCCAAAATGATTCTTCATGAATTTCAAACAAAAATTGTCGATTTCTCTTCCCTTTATTTTGAGTGACAAGGTTAAACTCTTAAAATGTCTAATCTACAAAATCCTCAAAATTAAAGTGTTTTTTTAATATAATAATATAGAAAGATATATTTATTATAAAAGAGTTGTGGCTTAACCATTCAACATATAAGAGTACAAAGTGTCCAAAAGTCAAGATACTTATTGACAAAATTGTCAATTCTGATTCAAAACAAACAACTAGCCCCCTTCGACATATATACTTGCTTGCCCACTTTACCCTATAAAGCTAGTGACTATACATTATAACATACTAAATGCATAGAAAGAGGGACTAACAAAGCATAAAAAACTTGATTACTCTATAGGAGACTATGCCCACTATGGGTTGCTTCCAAATCTTTCTCTCCATAGCTCTGAAGACCCTACAACATCTTGTCATCCCAATTGTCCTCAAGCCCTTCAATCTCTCACTTTACTTCCATACAAACTTCCTTAATTAACCGAATGGAATCTTTGGGCCTATCCACCCTTTGACTGCGAGCTTATGAAGAAGCCAAGTATCATTTTGTAATGCATGTTCACATTAGAGATCAATTTTTCTGCTCTTATTCCTTGAAATGCAATTCTTGCTTCCAAATCCTCAAAACAAGCTTGTTGAGCATCAATGTATTCCATTTCTCTTTTCCAAATGTAAAATCACCTCTTATAACACGTCCAACTACTGAACCAACAGTCTCAACTCCTTTTGTAGGTGAAGAACCTCAAGCACAATGCATTTCCTTTATGAACATGTTCCTTCGTTGATATGCCCATAGAACACCAAAGACACCTATGCACTGGACAATCTTTTCCTCAAGAACACCATTGTCAACAATCCTCAAACAAACAAGCTCCTCATAAATAAGAAGATACTGCAACAACAGGTGGGCCTTGTTGTCCTTAACCTCATGAGGGTGAGGTTTATTACATGATAGGGGCTTTGAAAACAAGTCAAACCATATATCTCCACGACTTAACAACATTTCCAGTAGGAGGATAACCCTCTCCTTCTCTTCACAGACTCCATGATTAAATTGGCTCACACAAAGTGAATTACAAAAAAGTTGCCACCATCGAACTACACAAAACCCCATTAGCTTCAATAAAAACCATCTCATTTACTATAAATGCCCCCCATGCACTAACCAACAAGCATACATGTGGGAGGTAAGAGGGATTAGGGTGATATTATTATGTTATCCTCATATTCCTCCTATCACCAATTGCCCATCTCCAATCCCATCCTATGGTGACTATGGTTACAAAGCACAATGTTTTGTGATATTGGACATAGGGTTGGACCTTGCCCATTTTGAACCAATTCCCCCTTTGCCAAATTCACCACCTTGCTAGCCATGGTGTTTGATTGAGTGTTAGAACCATGGAGGACATGATAAAACTCGATCCAATCAAAGCTAACAATCAAACCTTTGATATAAGTAATAGATCCGTCGAGTGGAGATGGTAAATCATAGGTTGATTTCCTTATTTCATCAATTATGAGCAAGGAATTGCTAAAGACTAATAACCTTTTTGCTTCCCTGGCTTGAAGAATTAGTAAACCTTGATATAGTGCAAGTATGTTTGCTTGATTGTTCATTGTCACATCTAGATCCGATGCATATGCTATTTCTTGTTGTTTGTTAGGGTTGAGTATAACATCCCCCAAACCCCCTTGTGCACCTAACGTCCAAAAATTGTCGCTGTAGCCACAATGGTTGGTATTCAGTCTTGAGGACAACAAGAGAGTGGGCTTGATACACTTATGTGTGTGCATGGACTGCAATGCAAGCCTCGAACGCCCCCATGGTTACCTAAGGGTTGGACACCCTCATAAGAAATGTATCTTGGTCACCAATGAAAAACTTCTCATTTCTCACCCATGAATCTCAACCTCTTACGAAAAAAAATGAAAAAAGAAGATTAATTTATGCAATCATGTATAAGAGAAGATTAATTTTATCCTAAAATATAAACCATTAATTTACTTGAATGGTTTATTTCTTCGAATCAATAAAATTGGAAAAAGAAAAATAGTTTGGAATATCTCATATAAATTTTGTAATTATTGAATTCATAGCAAATACAATGTATTATATTTTTTGTAAATATCGATTTTATAGTAAATACATCAATAAATCTATTATAAATTTTGTAATTATTGATTCCATAGCAATGAATGTATCATGGACCATTTGAAAAGAATATTCTATATAAATTTTGTAATTATTGAATGTATCAATGGATCTATTATAAATTTTGATTCTATAGTAAATATAGTAAATACGGTATCAACATATTTATTATAAATTTTGTAATTATTGATTCCATAATAATAGAAGTATTATGATTCATTTTCAAGCCAAATTTTATATATATATATATATGTAGTAAGTAATTACCAGGGGAATTCACAATTGAGATGGGGCCTACCTAGTACTCGCCTAACACAAGGTCTAGAGGTTCAATCCCCTCCCCTACCACTATACTCATAGGTGCAGCCACACAACTAACAAATGCAAACATGATGCAAGCATAAATAGAGGTGTTTTAAACTCATGACTTTTACTACAACTTAACATCTCATTTCCAAGCGAATTGCCAATCAAACTACACTTGTGTAAACAACAAGATGAAATAACTAATAAACATTTTTGTAAAATTAGTAGATACTCAAAATAAATCAAATTTTATATAAGCTCAAGAATTTATTAATAATATGCTCATAAAAATATACGCTTTCAATTAATATATATACGCATTTAGTAAGAAAAACGTTTAAGCTTGCAAAAATGAAAACTAATGAAAATAATACAATTCCAACTAACAATAAAGGCATAGACCTAATTCTAAATACAACGACAATATACATTTAAAATAAATCAAAATAATAAACTCCAAAGCTTAAAGAAAATACGCTTTCAAATAAATATATTTTTAATAACGTGTATTGTGTGTTTTTATTTTTTTTACCTTTTTGGGAAGTTAGAGGAGTTATGCTTAGTCAATAACAAATCGAGAATTCCAAATTAAGCCTACGTTGATATTGTATTTAATAAATTATCATTATCATTCATTAAATGTATTAATAAGATTATTATTTTTAATACCATTCAAAATTTATCAAAATCAACAAACTAGCCCCAAATTGGTAAAATACATTATATTATTAAGACATATAGCCAAATGTCAAACTGTAAATTTATACAGGTCCGAACTAATATAACTACTCTCTCGTATTGGACCACAACAAGGTGACCAGAATTCATGGCTAGCTAACCGCACGCATAAACAAATCCATCTTCACATCACATGAAAAAAATATGAAAAATGCCAAAAATAATATTATAATATAGGGAGGATTTCACATTAATGGCATAGGAAAATGCCACCCCCACCCATAAACAGCATAACATCAATGGTTGGGCATATTATAAATGTAAACATTGTCTGGAAACAAACAGAGCAAAAGGAACCAGAGACCAGAGGGCGGCCTCCTCATCACCATTTGACAAAGAGGCCATTTTCATTTTGTCTCTTATACATTACATACCATTCAGTTTCTGTTGGGCAATTGTTTCAGAAATCTGGGATCCTGAGTACTAGGATCTCAATCATATGCCTGCTAAATCTAGAATCCCACTTTTACATAATTACCCATCTTCTATTTTAGAAAGCCCATCGATTTATTTTTGATCTGCATTTAGTCCGAATTTCTCTCAACCTGTTGTAGAGATTCTGCGTGGTTTTGATATTCAACTATTTGTTTGGACTTGTGTTGGCAGCAGGCAGGTCCTTTAGATCTCTACTTGCAAGGTATGTTGTAGGCTGCAATTGCAGTTGGATATCAGTATTTATGTGTATCTTATGTGTATCTGAGATCTATGGTGGTTGGATTTGTTTTGGGTTTTGAGCAGTTGGGGTAAAAGGCTTTTGTTGGGTGTAGGGAATGGCTTCACCAAGCAAAAGAAGAGAAATGGATGTGATGAAGTTGTAAGTCAAAATATCTCTTTTTATCCCCTTTTCCCATATATATATATTTTTATCACAGAGACAATTATGGATTGCCCATTAAGTTAAATGCTTTACCCAATTAGTTTTGAACCAATGGAAACTTACTGTGTGTTAAGAAGATTCAAAGTGATATACTATCAATGGTTCCATGTTTTTGACAACTAGCCCTTCTTGCTTAACCCTTTTGATTTTTCAGAGTATAGTCTCTCTGGTCTAACTCCTGCTGAAGTAATTGTATTATGCATGTTTGGAGAAAAATATAAATCCCCAAAATGTATGACTCTGTCATTCTGAGGCCTCCCTACAAGTATTTAGGTGTTTCGCCACTGCCATGGAACCGTAGCTATATTCCTTTCAATCTCTTTTCTGTCTTCACAGCTGCTACTGGAGAAAAACCGAGGAAAAAAATGTCAATTGTTAGAAAGCCAAAACCCTTCTGATTTTTCAGAGTATAGTCTGTCTGGTCTAACTCCTACTGAAGTAATTGTATTATGCATGTTTGGAGAAAAATATAAATCCCCAAAATGTATGACTCTGTCATTCTGAGGCCTCCCTACAAGTATTTAGGTGTTTCGCCACTGCCATGGAACCGTAGCTATATTCCTTTCAATCTCTTTTCTGTCTTCACAGCTGCTACTGGAGAAAAACCGAGGAAAAAAATGTCAATTGTTAGAAAGCCAAAGCAGGCATGCGAGCTCTCCTTGCTGACGTAGGGAAGAGGAACCCGTGTGACCGCCCTTTGGTTCAAAGATGTATCATTCCTGATGTACATTTCTATTGTATAGCAGTGAAATATAAGATACATTTCCCTAAAAAACAGCGTTCAAAAAGTTGTAGGTTGAAACAAGAAGCTATTTGATAATTGCAGAACCTTTTGCCTTCCTGACAGGAATCTTTTGCCAGTTGCTGTTATCATCTTCTCTTTCATTCTGCATTGCAACCCTATTGACTGAACCTTTAGTGCAATGCAGTTCAACACTTGTTGACCAAGTACCCTTTGAAGCAATTATTATTTCTTTCTTTCTCATGCTTCTCTTTTCATTTTGTATTGCACTGTTATTGATTGAGCCTTCAGATATATTCCTAGAGCCTTTAGATATATTCCTACTTTTTTAATGTTGGGATTATCCTGCCCTTGTTGTTCTTGTAGGATGATGAGTGACTATAAAGTGGAGATGCTGAACGATGGAATGCACGAGTTCAATGTGGAGTTTCATGGACCTCAAGACAGTATGTAAACATCCATTATAGACCTATAAAATTTATATTGAGTATTTCATCCATCTTTGTAGCATGTCTGTATGGCTATAAGATGTGTGGTTTATTTCTGTTCCCTGGAGAGAACGATTTCTTTTACTTTAGTACATATGAAATTGAGAATTATTATATCATAACGAGACATTTGTTTTTCATGGTACATCTCCAAGGTAATCTCTTTATTTAGAGACTAATTATAATCATGGTTGATTATAATTATAAATGATAAATTGATGCAGCCTTATAAAATAAACACCCAGTTGTTCAAGATACCAATTGATGTCTGTTTTCTTGAGTGACCCACCTTAATCACGATTGTTATCATAGAGGCATAATTATCTTGTTGCATAGATACTTTAAGGTTGCTGGGAGGAAGAGCTTTTATATGGCTACTTTTTAAATAAATTCTCTACTTGAGATTGGTATATCTTGTGATTTCTACTATCCATGCTTGCTTTTCCATTTATACTGTAAACTTCTGTTAGCCATAGAAAATTAGAAACCTATCCACCTTATCTCACTATTTTTGGGAACATCATTGACCTGGAGGAAAACAAGTTTCTATTTAATCTTGACCTGTCCTTAATCGTTTCCATCTTCGTAGAATGGAATTGAACAACAAAGGAACTTGTATTGTTGGTTGCATTGCCTTTTGTGTCAATTCTGGTCTCCGCCTATGATTCAATTCTGTGTTTGTTGTGGATATAGATGCTCAATGCACTCCCCAAGGATATCATATTATTTGGTTTTCACCTGTTCACTGTGTTACTTTTAAGCTAATAAATTTCCTTTAATCAGTTCTAACTTCCTTTCTAGCATAGCTTAAATTTTCAAAATTCAATCAGATGTTTTGTGAAATCACGCATTTGTCCTTAGTGGAAGTTAATGAGAGATCTGTGTTTCAATATTTTCTGGCCCGCATTTAAAAATAAATAGTGTGTCTTCAAGATCAATATTTTGGTTTAACTGTGGAATGCCCCAACTGTAGCCTGATAGTTACCTTTCATTTTCACTATTCAGTAGGGATCTGTATGAGAAGTAATGTTGTTATGCATTAACATCTGTTTCTGTATGGATTTTCACAATCTTGATTTGCTCGATTACACATTCCTGAAGCACTTGTTTCATATAAACAACTTAGTAAAATAAGATAAAAGATAATTTTATTAATGTCCGACAAATCACCACAAAAGTAGGTCAATGGGAGTAAACGATACATCCAGTGTGAATACAATGTGGGAGTGCAAAAGCAACTTTTAGGTAATGCTGAAAGCAAGAGAAAGAAAATGGAAAAAAGGTGCAGTCTAGATAAGTGTGTGGCTAAGCTAATTGCTAGGTCTAAACAAAATATATAAATAATTGTATCATAGGTGTAGTAATACAATGTGCAAATCTGGGACTGGAAATTTGGATACCTTGGTGCTGATCAAGAGAGAGAGAGAGAGAGAGGCGGGGGGGATAGGGATACTGGGTTGCTGTTGGAGTCATCAAGCACTTTAGGGGAATCTGGCTGTATGATCTTGTGGGGGATGTAGGAGTGAGGTGGCCCTGCTCTCCTAACATCCAAGGTAGAAGGAAAGAAGCTTCCAATAGAACCCTTACAAATCATTTGAAGTTGGGGGGTGATGTATGGGCGAGAGGTGCCTTACTCTGGATCCATTTGGATCAGTTTGCCTGTCACTGTGTTGATGTGTGGTTTGTGGCCTGGTTTGGCACCTCTGAATAGGCCTGGTTTGACACCTTTGAACAGGCCTTGAGGGTATTGGTTGGTCTCTATGGTTTTGGAATACTTTGAAGATTTGTTGGTCATTTGTTGCCGGGATTTAATGGAGCAACTTGAAAATAGGAGGTAATCATCCTAGTGGTCACATGGCAGGGCGGGGCATGCAAGAACTGAGATCTGTGGTTGAGTATCTATCTATTGAAGAGGGTTAGGCATCTCTGATTGCAATACGGGTAGAAAATGGAGCGGGGGCTCTTTGAATCCCTATAGAGGTATTGATAGCGCTCTCTAATCTCATAGTAGAATGGGCACCTGAAAATGAGGTGCATCTCTATCTTTGGCTCATGTAAGTGGCACATCAGGCAGATCTTGTCTAGCTGAGGAATATGGCGATTGGTCTCCGACTCTCCACTTGGAGTCTATGAGAGTCTACCCGTACTCCGGATCTGGCCTAGAGGGACCATGAGTGAGTGCATCTAGTGTCTATGTATAATTTTTTGTGTTTGTGAATATCTTAAGGACTGAAAATCCTAGACAGCTCTCCCTCGATACATATTTAATCATATCATGATTATCTTGCTTATTGTTGGAATATCATTAACCTCAAGAAAAACACATGTTTAGATTTTTTTTTTTTTTGACTAAAACATAGGGATAGTATATATTGATTCCGGTAAACCAGCTACCGCAGACTTTGACAGAGATACAGTACTTCATAGCTTAGTTGGATTTATTTTCAAAATGGATCTAGGGATCCAAAGCATCCAACGGATAGATTACAGAAACATATAGAGGCAAAGAAACGAAGGTCTATCTTAAGAGAAGGACGCAGCTTGAAGAAGGATCTTCAGACTTCCAGCTATATTCTTTTCATTTGCCAAGATTGGCCATCAGTTTGGAGACAGCAGTTTCTAGGGCACTGATACGTTTCCCAAAATCTCCATGGACATTGGCAACGTCCTTGAAACTGGTACGAGTTTCTTTTTTGAATTCTTCAAGGTTCTCTGCTGAGGCCGAGTGATCTGCACGAAGCTTCCTGATATCTTCATTGAGGAGGTCCCAGGTTTGCTCTCCTGCCTGGTTGGTTGCCTGCAGAAGCTTATCTTGTTTATCCATACGAGCTTTGAGCCTCCCCATTGTGTTCTCCAGAGAGTCGATCCTTTCTTCCACTGATGGGCCGGATTCTGAGGAGGATCCATGTGAATCCATTGCGAGCAGCAGTATCCTTTCGCTGAATCGATAGATAAGAGAGAGCAGAGCTGAGTTAGACCGCGAGAAGGAAGGATTCTCCTTGGCCACGCAGCAATAACTATAGACTGATTCTTCACGAGGAAATCTCTCCACAGAGACTTCAATTTCGTTGCTGTAGAGAAGAATGAGAAGTTCTTTGAATTAGTAACAATCAGGGAGGGGAACATAGTCACGAGACGACCCTGACCGGCTTCGATTTTGCATAGATTTTCTGGCAAAGACAGGAGAGGGAATAAAACGTGTTTCACAGGTGCTCTGCAGGGCAAATGAAATCGTTGGCAACAGATCTTAAATCTGCAAAATTTAGGGGACGTCACATCGGCATTCGATTCCATCTTTGAGTAAGACACTTCTGCCCAGGAGAGCCCCATGGTTGGCTTCTTTGTTTGCCATCGAGTTCAGCCCCCGAAGCACGTGGTAGAATCTTATGGTTTGAAAATTTTTACTTACAAAACGAATTTTCTAGTAAATTTGTGCCAGTTTGAGATGGGAGGGACGCTTCTTTCGTATGAGAGCATGAATCAGCAGTCTTGACTAACCAAAGACCGTTAGCTTGTCAATTCCTTTGGATAGTGCAATCTTTAAACCTTGCAGGAGTCCACAAAATTCAGCGATATTATTTGAGTCAGTACCTAGGCCCCAAGAGTAGTTACTGAGCACGTTTCCATTAGTCGAGATGATCACTCCACCGCCACCAGCTAAGCCTGGGTTACCCTTTGAAGCTCCGTCGAAGAAGAAGCAAGGTTTGTTCAGAGTAGACTTCCAGCTGACGAAATCAGTTTCATCAAGCCTAATTTCCCAATGAGCAGTCTGAGGTTGAATAGTGAAGGTTCGACTCTGAAGATTGGAAACTATCATGCTTAGCCAATGTGACTCTTCAGGCAGGAGTTGGATATTGTCTTTCAGGGATAGGTAGTGATCCAGAGCTTCCCCTAGTATTGCTCTTGCTTGGAGTGCAATTTTAGAGGGATGCTTTTCTTGATCCTTGAAGATTCGATTGTTTCTCTCAATCCAGATTTTCCAGCAGATGGCTTTTGGGAGCCATTTCCAGGCCGTTTGAAGCAGAGGTTTCTTGGCCAGCTGAAATGGAGAAAGATTCATCCAGTTTGAGAGAAGACCATGGATAGTGTCTGGAAGATTGATGCCAGGCTTTAGATTCATAGTTTCTATCCACACCTCTTTGGAGAATTGACAGCCAAGGATGATGTGATCCGAGGTTTCTTCCTCGTTTTTGCAGAGAGGGCATCGAGTTGGGCCTTCCATACCTTTTTTCTTTAGGTTTTCTCCTGAAAGAATGCTTTTGTGGGCCAGCGTCTAGCAGAATATGTCAATTTTTGGGATGACGGGTTTTGACCAAAGGAACTTCCAGACCACCGGATTCGGAGCAGCATAAGGGATTGCTTGGATGTTTTTGTAACCTTCTGAGGTTGAATTATTTCCAGAATTGTTTCCCCACCCTCTTCTATCTTTGATGTCTTCTTTAATTGGCGATTTGCCTTGGAGGAAATTAGTTAGAATTTCAGCTTCCGTGTTTAGTTCAGGGGGGGGTCTCCTAGATCCCAGCCGATCCAATTGTTGTCTTCCCAAGCTGATAGATCCCACAGCGAGGTGGCTCCTTTATCCAAAAGCCAATGTTTGATGTTGTCCACTTCCATGCGTAGCCCAAGTGGAGTTTCTCCCAGGATGGAGTCTTCCCAAACTTTGATTGTTTTCCCATTCCCAGGTATCCAGTATAGATTCCTTTTGAACGTATCCATCGCTTTAATACATAAGTTATAAACAGGAGAGCCATTTCTGAGAGGGGGATGCGTGTCCAGGCATCTCTTCCTTGTTCCAGGGAAATATTTTTTGCGGAGAACTTTCTTGCTCCAGCTTTCTTTCCCAGTGATCATCTGCCAGAGCAACTTAGCTCCTAAAGCCAGATTTTGGATGGTTAGACTTCGCACTTGAAGCCCTCCTTCATCTCGAGGTTTTTGAATCTTATTCCAACTGACAAGGTGGAGTTTCTTTTCATTCCCTTTGCCCCTTCCCAAATGAAATTTCTGAGCAGACCTTCTATTTTGCGAATTACTGATCCTGGTGCAAGCAGAATTGAAGATTGGTAAATTGGCATGCTGTTTAGTACAACTTTTATAAGAATAGTCTTCCCTGCTAGGTTGAACCAGTTGGCGCTCCATCTTTGAATTTTGACTTTAATTTTGTCTAAAATAGGTTCCCAATTTGCTGGTTTGATTTTGGTTTTGCATATGGGAATGCCTAGGTAAATGAAGTTATCCCAGTCCATCGTGCATTCCATGCCAATCGTTCTAGCTATTTCCCTTAGCTCTCTTGCTGAGCACTTCCAGCTGAAAATTTTGCTTTTTTGGAAATTTATTTTACTTCCGGATACCTCTTTGTATAATTCCAGCTCTTGTTTAAATTGTTCAGCTGAGTGGATGTTTGCTCCCCCTAGCAATAGAGTGTCATCTGCAAATTGAGCATGGTTTATGTCCCGAACATTATTCGCTATTCTTAGACTTGGAAGCATATGGATGTCCTGACTGAGATTGAGTTGAAAGCTGAGCATTGACGCTTGGATGGCATAGAGGAGGGGGGACAGCGGGCAGCCCTGCCTTAAACCTCTAGAGGCTTTGAAGAAATTTGTGGGCCTTCCATTAAGTAGAGGGGCTATCCACGAATCACCCACACATCCTTTGATCCAGCTTATAAAGGCTAATGAGAAGCCAAATTTTGCCATGACTGCAAATAGAAAATCATGCCTAACACGGTCAAAAGCATTAGCTAAATCAAGTTTAATGACCATACCTTTCTCATTGCGTTGATAGCTGGAGTGAATTGCTTCTTGGACGAGTATGATGTTGTCGAGAATTTTCCTTCCTTTGATGAATCCTCCTTGATTTTCCGGGATAATCTTGGGCATAATTCTTTTTAGTCTGGTGGCTATAATCTTGTACCCTGTGTTGCACAATGAGATTGGCCTGAAACGATTGAAGGTGGTGGCACTTTTTTCTTTCGGGATCAGAGCAAGGAAGGAGGAATTGGTGCTGCCTCCCAGTTTGTTGACCTTTTGAGAATACCGGATCATTTTTAGGAGATCATACTTTATTATTGACCAGCAGCTAGTGAAGAATCTTGTTGTGAAACCGTCAGGACCAGGTGCGCTGTCTGGTTTCATGATTGCGATGGCCTCTTTCAGCTCATTCATGGTGACTGGAGTGGTAAGGAAGTTATTTTCCTCAGTGTTGATGAGATGAGGAATGAGATCAAATGGGTGGGAGGAGGTGTCAAGCGGTTCCTCTATGGGAGCTGTGAATAGCTCTTTGAAAGTAGCCACTGCTGCCTTCTTTATGCCCTCAGAATCTTTGATCAGTTCTCCTTGAAAATTTATTTCAGAGACCGCTTTGTAGTTCTTTCGAGCCTCAGCCTGCTTATGGAAGTACTTTGTGTTTTTATCCCCACTCAAGAGCCAGAGATTACGGGATTTTTGCCTCCAATATTCTTCTTATAGCCTGCATGCCGTGAAGAATGCTTTCTGCAGGTTCTCTTCCTTTCTTAGGAGGCATTCTGAGACAGGAGAG
The DNA here is from genome assembly GCA_001517045.1 of Pseudotsuga menziesii. Classification (NCBI taxonomy): domain Eukaryota; kingdom Viridiplantae; phylum Streptophyta; class Pinopsida; order Pinales; family Pinaceae; genus Pseudotsuga; species Pseudotsuga menziesii. The sequence goes on along the minus strand of LPNX010611146.1, from coordinate 364,226 downwards.
GTATCCATGTGGATTTGGTGCGTTTCCAGCTCGGCTTGGGCTACTTTCCTTCTTGATATGGGAGAAGTAATGAGCCTTGCCCAGTATTTCAGGTCATGTTTAAGCTTCTTTATTTTTGCTTCCCAGATGAAGGACGGCGAACCTTTTATTTGGGTTTCCCAGGAGTCAGAAACTACTTGCAAAAAGCCCTCAAGTTGGATCCAAAGTGGGCTGAAACGGAAGGGGATCAGGCCAAGGTCTTGATCTAGAGCCAACTCAAGGAGGATGGGCTTATGATCGGAAGTGTAGTGAGGGAGGATTTTGGAAGAAGCTAAGAGGCCTATGGAGAGAAATGAGGAGTGAACAAGGAATCTATCGAGCCGGGCTGCAACATGACCAGGCCCATTTCTCTTATTTGTCTAAGTGAACTTTCCTTTGACAGGCTTTATGTCAATCAGATCCCATCCTAGGATGATATCTTCAACCCATTCCCTCGATGGATCTCTGACCAGCGTTCCTCCTTTTTTCTCATTGGCAGCTAGGGTGACATTCAAGTCGCCTGCTACTATGATATTTTCTAAGTTCTGTAAGTTAAGAAAGGACTCTAACATACTCCAGCAATCTTTTTTTTCGGAGTGCAAGACAGGGACATAGAGGTTGAACAGACTTACAATTTGTCCAGATGGTTTGTGGATGAGCTTTGTGAAAACCCAATGCAGCGCACGTTCCTCAGCTTCAAGGTCATACAACGTGGAGTCCCAAAAGGTTGCAATGCCTCCAGAGGCGCCTCTGGAGTTGTTGCCTATCCCAGGACCCTTTTTCCAGAACTTCTTCCCAGCTTGGAGGATAGCTGATTCCTCCATTTTTGTTTCCTGCACTAGCAGAATCTCAGGTTGTTGTATTCGGACCAAGTCTTTCATTGCTTCTTCTTTTGGAGTAGATCCTAGGCCTCTGCAGTTCCAGGAAATGTACCGCATTAATTACTTTGGGAGGTGGGGTTGGCCCCTTTTGAGGCCGGAACTGCTCCTTTTTTGGATCTAGTATGCATAATGCCTTTTAGGGTCTTTTGCGATCCTTCAAGGACGGCTAGGCAAGTTGCTTCCTCTCTTTGTTTCTTTTTAGATTTTCTTACTCTTGGATTTTTAATGGGAATAGTATGCAGGCTGCTTGATGAGGAGCCCTCGTCCGATTCTTCACCTGGGTCTGTTTCTAGTAGCAGTGGATCTTCATTTGCTTCTTTGGAGGTTCCAGGGGTCTCAGTAGCCGTCGAAACTCCTGGATCTGGTTGGGGTATTTCCCCAGGTTCCAACGGATTTGCATCCTCTTTGCTGCTAGGCTGATTTCCCGTTTGATTTCCTTCAATACTTACATAAGGTGGGTCTTTTCCAGCTAGTTCGTTGTTCTTCTGTGGTTCTTCATCACTTTGAATGATGGTTGGTGCAGCATTTGTGGCTTCCTTGTTAGTTTTTTTTGAGCTTGACAGCTGGTTTTGCATGTACCCTGTAGCTTTTTTTTCTTGATTTTTGGCATTTGTTTTCCCTTTCTTAACTTTTTGCCACCCTTCTCCCTCTTCAGGAACCTGTATTTTGGGGCAGTTTCTCTGGAAATGTTCGTGTTCATGACAGTGACAGCACTTGAACGGTAGCTGTTCATAATCCAGCTTTTGGTAATGATGCCAGTCTCCAACTTTTAGTTTTACTGCCTCAGGTAGCCCTGCTTCAAGATCGACTTCTACACAGATTCTGGCGCAAGAGTATTGGCCCTTGTTTTCGGCTTTATCAATGTATCTCCCAAGAGCATTCCCAACTTTTTCCAGGGTTTGTATGTTCCAGCAGTGAACTGGGAGATTTGGAAGCCTTACCCAAACTGGAACTTCCTTCGGAACATCAGCTTCAGCATTGAAATCTGGAGTCCATCTGTTGAGATACAGACCTTGGGTACCCATGAAATATGGGCCGCTTCTGAAGATAAGATTTCGGTCTTCTTTGGCTATAAATTCAAAAATGAAGAACCCTCATCCAACCGGGTAGCAGGCAACACTGTTCTTGAGCTGAGGCCTCCAATTTCTTTGGATCCAGTCGTTTGTAGTTCTTGTTGAGGGCCATAGCCCCATGAACTGGCATACCAATCCTCACTCAGCCAGAGCTAGAGCGATCTTGATGGGTTGTTCACTCGGGATGTCAATTTCAGGGATTGTATCAAGTTTTTTGATGAATTTCGGGATGGAAGGGGCCACTGGTTTGAATCCCGGTGACCTAAGTAACCTTCTGAATGCTTCTTCGGCTGGTGTTGGAGTAGAGGGAGGGGAGAACCCTCCCCCAGGCGTAGCCATGGGCGGCCTGAGGCGTCTCAAACCCTAGCGGCAGCTTGACCGGCGGCAGCTCTCCAACGCGATCTCCCACATGTTTAGATTATTATTATTAAAAGTTTCACAAAGTGAAGTTGATCTTCATAAAGGAATTTATATTGTTAGTCATCGTTGGCATCAATCCTAGACATTATTAGCTCCCAGCATGGAATCTAGAGAGTGATCTGAAAACCTTTCAACCGCTTCATTTTTGTCCAGAGGTTAAGTTCCCTTTTTTTATTAGCCATACCTGGAATTTCATTGTTTCTGAGTTGTGGTCTATCCAGGTCTTGGTTATCTTGTTTTCCTAAAATGATGCAAATTTGTGAACCTTTTCAGCAACTTACTGCCTTCTGTCAATAAACATGTCAGTTTGAGAATCAACGAAAGATTAGCATCATGTGAATTAGTTGTATGAGAATCAACCTGTGGTGTACCGGAACCATCATTTGGTGGGGGTTCTTAGATTTACTGAGATTCCTTGTTCTTGTACCCAACTCTGACTTCTATCCATTCCATTTAACATGATGACTACCCTAGATTTTCAGAATTTGTGCAATGATTAGACAATTATACAAAATGCAGGTTTAGCTCGCAACCTAGAATAATGAGTGGGAGACGCACAAAACTGGAAGTGGACATAAGAAATCATTTCATTAATCATTAAATATCATTACAGTGATCAGAGAGAGAGACACATTAATCTGAAGTAGGTTGTTGAAACTGTTTTCCAAGAGAGCATTCACCCACCCAGCCATAGGCATTCCTTCCTTGAATACCAGCCCCGAGCTGGGGCTATGAGATGACAAGGGCCATGGCTACCTGCAGGCTCATTCAAAAATTGCCCAAAGCTATGTTCAACGATATTGAGCTCGATAAGGAGAGCAAAACAAACGGCTGGAACCTCTGCTAGCTCCTACTGGATAGGGTGAGAGTCACAGCAGCTCATGACCTTAGAAGGAATGCAGGACTGCAGCAGTTGGCTGGGTAGCCTTCTTAGCACCAACTAGATCAAGCCTTCAAGGTCTCTATGCCAAGAACAACTAACCGGTGTCCCTATCCTTGATAGCACCAACTGGACAAGTTAATTGTTCTCAAATTGCAATTGCAGCTGCTATCCTCTCATTGGAGCAGGGAATTGGTCTTTTACTCAGCAATTCAGTTAACGCGGGTCCCTTCAGTAGTTTAGATCCACATATATGAGCTTGGCATCAGAATTCAGACCCTGGAAGCAGGGTTTTCTTTTGATGCTAGGAAAAATAATCCAGCTGGAGATACGGGTGAGAGTTATAACTCATCAGGAAGGCAATACTGCAGCAGTTGGGCTGGGTAGCCTTGCCTTACCAACTAGATCAAGGCTTCTTTGCCAGCATCAACAGGAACAAAGGTCAAATCCTAGGTAGCACCAATTAGATCAAGGAAACAGCTGTGAAACTGCAATGCAAGAGTCTCTGCCTCGATCCTGCACTATTATCCCATGATGGAGGGGGAATTCAGATATAAATCTAACAAAACTCTTTTCTCCATTCCCATTTTCAGTCTAGGGCCAAATATGTGAGCATGATCATGAGATTTCAGCCTCTAACAGTAGTTTTCCCCTTGACTTCCTAGGTTTGCATGATGTCTTCCTGAGATTTAGCTTGCCAAGGGCATGTAATTGACATGAAAAGGACCATGGAAGGAGCCATCATCAAGCAACCTCCAATTGGTATGCAGGGACCTGAATGAACCCTCCGAAGTCTCAAAAGGAAATTTTTATGCAAACTTAGGAAGTCAAGTGGGAAACTGCTGCAACTACTGCTGTATCTTTATGCAAAGAGGTTGGTAGGTAGGCATTTGTGTGCATGGTAGGTGAGGTGGATTTTGTCATGTACTTAACCAGCAGAAACAGTGATTATTGAGCAGTTATTCAAGAAATATAAACTGCAGAAAAGTAAATAAAAGAGAAGATGATATAGAACTTGTTGATGATTATAGCTTGGACAGGTACTTCTGCATAGGCTAGGTACTTGCTCAATTTATTGAGTAAGTGCCTTATATATCTCTTTCCTAAGTCTAATTAATTAATTTAATGTTGGCTAATGACTAAAAGTGAATTTAAGATTAAGTCATAGTTGTTGATCTAAAGTGAGGCTTGAGATCTAATCTTAGCTATCCATCACTTTGGAGATTGAGGGTTAAGGTTTTGGTCATTGAGATGTTATAAAAGAAAGCCCAAGGAGAGGAGGAGACACACACAAGACACACAGAGTGAGATAGTGAGATCTCGTTATATTGGGTGGAGAAGAACTTTTATCCAAGTGTGTATGGGCAGAGTCTGAGGAAAGGAGCAAGGGGCAGCAAAGGAGTAGCAACTAGGTTTTATAGGCTAGGCTATTTTGTTGTATTGTATTATTCCCCAAGTAGGCCATTATCCCAGTACGAGAGCCCATATTTTATCTTAATAAAATCAACTCAGTATTGGTTTTCCCATAGGACTTTTTCTAGGGGTATTTACCCAAAAATTATATGTGCAAATGTGTTATGGTTTCGTTGTTACGCTTCCGTTGTTTTATTGATTAGATAGTTAAAACTCAATTGTGCTTTTATTCAGTTAAATCTGTGTAATAATATTTGCTAGGAAATAATTTGCCAGGTGCTTGGTTAGGAAAATTAGCATGGTATTAGAGTCAAGACTCTGATAAGGAAGCTAGATTGCATAGATTGTAATTTTTGCAGTGAGAAATTTGTTTGATTTTTCTCAAATCTGCAGGTAAATAAAAAAAGGGTGGGGATTGTACATGCATACAATAGTTGTACGAGCTGTACAACCATCATCGTACAACATACGATCGCATGGGCTGCAAATCGGATTTGCACGAGCTAGAAGTTGAGTTCATTAAATTGTAGAGGCATTGGAGGTGGTCCGCGAGAGCAGGATCCATGCTTGTGGGTGATACAACCGTGGAAGAAGGGCTAACAGAGGAGGAATTGATGGTGGTGGTTGTAGCTAGTAGGGGACGCAGGCTTGGGCGCCAGGCAGCAGAGGCGAAGGTGAAGGAGAGGACAGTCGGATTTGCACGCAGGGTTGAGTGATGTTGTTGACAAGAGCAAAGAGGATCTGCTAGCAACAGCGGATGGAGTGCAGGGTGGTAAGAGGATGAGATAGAGGTGACAGGGTGAAGGCCATCGCTAGTAGATGGTAGCTGTCGCCAACACCGGAAAAGAAGCGGGAGGCAGAAGAGGAAGCGATAGCAGGGAGTAGCTGTCAGCCTGTCAGTAGGGATGGCCGCTAGTAGGGTTGCCAACACAGACAACAACCACCTTTGAGCCAATATAGTCGCCAAGTAGTTGCCCAAAGTCTTGAGGAAGCCCAACAGAGCTATCAGGAAGCCTTGAAAAGTATACCGACAATTGTAGAAGGTTTGAGCACCCCCAGACAGATCCTGGGAAGCCTTGGGCAGGAAGTTTGGGCAACGGGTAGAAATCCTGGGCAGGAATTCAGGCAACCAAAGATTAGTTTTGTGCTTCAAGGACTAAGCACAAATTCTTCAGTTTATTGTGCTTGAGGGACAAGGCACATTTTTTAGCTGTCTGTAATTCTTAGTAAAATTTATAATTTGGAGATGGCTGCAACCGGTTTGAGGTTCGAGAATCGGTTGGAGGGTGCATCCAACTACAATCCTTGGAAGGAGAGGATTGCATTAGTACTAATGGAGAATTGTATTTGGGAGTTTGTAGATCAAAAACTCACCTCTCCTACTGATGCTACACAACTGGCCGCCCATAACCAAAAGGTGTGAAATCCAGGAGGATCATTCTGGATGTAGTGAAGGATTATATGATTCCTCATCTATCTAGAAAGAAGGCAACCAAGGAAATGTGGGAAGCTCTAACAAATTTATATTAGAATGACAACCACAACAAGAAGATGGTGTTGAGGGAGGAACTCAAGAGCACCAGGATGTCCATATCAAATACAATAGCTTCTTTTCTTACCAACATTACACAAGTTCGTGATAAGTTGGCAGCAATTGGGGAGACAGTGGTAGATCCAGAGTTGGTGAGGATATCTTTGAATGGATTCACCAAGCCATGGGCGCCCTTTGTCAAAGGGATTGTTGCATGAGAGAATCTTTCTAACTGGGAGAGGTTGTGGGATGACTTCATCCAAGAGGAGACTCGAGAGGAATCTCTTTATGGAGGCTAACGAAAGGATGACGATGAGGAGAATGTTGCTCTTGCTAGTCATACAAAGAAGAGCAAGGAAAATACAGGTGGAGAGTATACTTCATAAGCAGGGAAGAAGAAGAAGGATCTGAGCAAAGTGAAATGCTTTGCGTGCCACGAGAATGGCCACTATGCTTCACAGTGTCCATAATGGAAGAGTAAGTCTTTTTAAAAGAGTGTTGCCTTCTAGGGCAAAAATACACAAACATAATATCTACCATTAGATATGTAACCTAATAATCATCGGTTTAGATTGACTAAAAAATGACATTATTTTCATTTACCCTTTTCTTACCACATTTGAATGGCTGAAATAGACCCCCTATAGCTCAACCATTTATTCCAGGATCCAAACACGGTTGAAACAATCCTTTGACTTAGGAAGATGATCAGGCTCCACAACCAACACTGTGGAGAGCATAGGTGGGTGTTGTAAGGCACAAAAGTGAGCATATTTAAAACGCGGTTGACTACCACTATGATGACTAATTTGTTGCCTACTTGCTTGAGGCCCTCTTTAAACTCCATGGAAATGTTAGTCTAGATAGTGGCTAGGATTGATAGTGGATGCAATGCTCCGGGAGTCTTCATTGTCTCACCCTTGTTACTTTGTCAAGATTCACATTCAACTACAAAAGTATGGATGTCCTTTTTCATGCTTCCAAAAGAAAGAGTGCCTAGTTCATTTACAAGTTTTATGAAATCCAAAATCACTTGATGTAGGGGATGAGTGCAACTCCTATAACACCCTTTGTTTTAAAGTAGACTTCCTGCACTAGAAGAATACATCTTTTAAACTGTAAGTTATCCTATTGCTAAGTATATCCTTTAGGGGGATTGGTGTCCTCTTGATGTCATTGGATGAGTTGAACTAGATAGTGGCTAGGATTGATAGCGGATGCAATGGTCCGTGAGTCTTCATTGTTTGACCCCTGTTACTTTGTCAAGATTCACATTCAACTACAAAAGTATGGATGTCCTTTTTCATGCTCTCAAAAGAAAGAGTGCCTAACTCATTTGCAAGTTTTATGAAATCCAAAATCACTTGATGTAGGGGATGAGTGCAACTCCTCTAACACCCTTTGTTTTAAAGTACACTTCTGCACTAGAAGAATACATCTTTTAAACCGTAAGTTATCCTATTGCCAAGTATAGCCTTTAGGGGGATTGGTGTCTTGATGTCATTGGATGAGTTGAACCACTGTGTCATTTTGCCAACAATTCTTGTTGGGATTTTTTGATCTAGTTTAGTGTGGGTAAGGATAAAGTAAAGAGAGATCACGCCTCATATTTCGTAGACAAATCATCAACCACCGCATTTTGTTTTCCCTTCTATATGATCTCATAATCATACCCAAGCATCTTAGTGACCTACTTGTGGTTCTTTGGGAACGACAACCTTTGTTTAAGAAAATACTTCAAACTATTATGGTTTTTCTTGAATTGGAAGTGCTTCCCAATGAGATACAAGCACCAATTATCAACTGCATGAAGAATGGCCACCATTTCTTTCTCATAGGTTGACTTCTCCAAATTTTTGCCACACACTTGTTTACTATTGAATGCCAATGGTCATCCCTCTTGCATCGAGATTCAATACTGCTCCAAGACCTCTCTGCTTGAGGCATCACATTCCAAGACACAAGTCATAATGAAATCGAGCATTGCTAAGATGGGTGTAGTACACATAGCTTCAAGCTAAAAAGGCCTACTCTATGATATCATTCCATATAAAGGCATTCCTTTTGAGCAGGGCAGTTAAGGGGACTACAATTTGCCCATAATTCTTCACAATCTTTTATAGTAGCTTGTAAGTCCTTAAAAACCATGTTATGCTTTTTTGAGTCATGGGGTGTGGCTAATCCTGCATAGCCTTAGTTTTTTTTGGGATCCTCTTGTACCTCATCTCGATTGATGATGTGACCTAAATATTCCACTTTAGAAGCACCAAAAGTGCATTTGGAACGTTTGAGGAACCATTGGCTATCTGTGAGGAGTTGTAGGGATTTATGTTGCACACATGCTTCTTAGGTTTTTCTATAAATTAGCATATCATCCAAGAATACAAGCACACAATTGCGCAGGAGGGCCAAAAAAGCTTCTCAAAAGATTTACAGGAAATTGCAAAGTCTAGAAAGCATTACTAAAAACTCAGTGTCCTTCTTATGTGTGGAAAGCCACCACCTCCTTCATCCTATTTTGTTGGTACTGAGCAAGGGTTCAATTTAGGGAAGAGCTTGGCACAATGAAGCTCATCCAAGAGATCATCAATAATTGGGATGGCAAAATTGTCTTTGATGGTCAACTTTTTGGGAGTAAAAAATTAGGGCACATACGCCTATTGCCTTCTTTCTTCAATACCTTAACTAATAGGGATGACTAAAGGCTAGCACTAGAATGGATGATTCCAACCGCCAATAGTTCTTGAATATTCTTTTCAATTGCATTCTTTTGGGCAAAAGGGTCCATATAAGGATACACATTGAGTGGTTGATTGCTTGGAATTAGTGGAATTCCATGATCATGCATCACCGTGGGGAGGGGGTAAGCCACATTGAGTTTCAAATACCTGATAATGCTTAGTTAAGGTCAATGCAAATTAGGGTGAGTTTCTGTGGGGGGCTATGTATAGCTTGGATTGCATTAAATTGGGGAATAATGTTGGAGTGGCCTTTCTTCAAGAGATTTTTCCTATGGTGGGAGCTAATAATTTTTGGGGAGTTGGACTGGAGTCCCTTGAGGATATGTTTATGGCCTTCCTTGGTGAAGCTCATGTATAACTCCTTGAAATTCATGGTAACTAGAACCTGTTGTCGCTCCTGACCGGCGTGTGTGTGTCAAAGCCCAAAAGTAGGCAGGCTGGCCCGATGGCAACTACGAAAAGATCAACCACTGTCACCACACTCCTCTCTCCCTCGCTTCAGGTTGGCTCTTCTCCAACTCAAGGGGGGCTTCCCTAAGGTTAGGATCACTAAGGCAGGTACAATGACGGACAAGGTGAAAGGAAGAGGTTGCCTTAGAGAAACAGTTGTAGGATAGATGTAATTTGAATGTTGATGGGAAAGAGGGAAAGATCAAACCTCACAACTAGTGCCGGTATACTTAAAGGGAGAAATGGAGTCAAAGGAGAACCCACGAGGGCCTTGTGTCAATGGTGCAGCTACTAGATTTGCTTCCTCCTAATTGCAGAAGACGCGCTATGCAAACAAAAGAGATACTACACAATCAAACTTGATTAAATGTAAACATCAATACCTATGTATGCACGCTCACAAAGGGAAAAGGCTAGCAACTGCTAGGATTTTCACCTTCCAAATAGGATGATAGCATCCATTTATGGTCTTCGACGCAAACATAGAAAGGAAAAAAGGCCTCTAGCAGCAATCGCTCATTCATACAAGTTCACGCCACACATCACAGAGAGTGCTCAATTGAACAACCATGAAACCCAAAAAGATATGTTTTCTATTAAGCTCCGGGGAAAAATCCTCCCCGTTTTTGCCATCATTTACATTGAAAGAGCCATGCTCTTTATAGGCCCAAAAAGGCTCTCAAAAAATTAATAAAATAAGATAATAGAATAAAAAGAAAAGGTAGGATCCTAGATCCACATTTTCTCAATTAAATTCTAAACTAAAAACTAAACTCTAAAGTAACTAAAGTTAACTCCTACTTTAGCTAAAGTGTAACTATCACTTTGGTTAATAAATCTAACCAAAGGACCTCACTTCATTAAGGTGAACTTATCCTTGACTAAAAGTGTAACATCCCACTTTAACCAAAGACACAATCACATAAAGGTCAATCCAAAAAGAATCCAAGCCAATCAACCGCCAAGAAAATCAAAGACACGCGGGTGACAAGGTGGACACGTTTTACTGCTCCAACTTCACAAAATTGAATCGGCTGCCAGATGATCAATGCGAAATCGACCATAAATGTGATCAGCTTCCAAGGGTGGGTGCTTCAAATCCCAAAAACGTGAACTGCTGTACGTGAAGAAGTGGCAAGACGCCACATATGAGAGCCAGAGAGAGATGCGCCATGATGGATCAGTTCTGATCGCCATCAATCATGAGATATTGCTGGGCCATCATAAATTTCACCGTTTTAATCAACTAATCGCTACCAAAGACGCCAGGAAAAAAAATTGACCCTGTTCAACAATCCGCTGTCAGTAATGCGTGATTACTCCATGATTTTCTCTGTTTGGCATTGAGTGACTTTGGCGTGGGTGAAATTGACACCCAACGATTATGGCATAAAGGAAAAATGTGGGACCGAGCTCCACTATTCGACATGGAAATCGTATAGAGACTGCTCCCAATTCCACGTCGATCTGATAATTTGCTATGTTAATTGCAAAACTCGTGGTCTGCTTCAAGAGATCGTGAAGTTCTAAACTGGGCAACTGGTGAGGTCAAACCCATCAAACTTGTTCATATCTTTTGACACATATTGTAATCATGAAAGGGTTGCCTAATGTGACTCTCTCTATTTATGGAGGATTCCCCACTCGTGGGATCTATTTGATACACTTGCTCCTTGGGACTTTTGGATATGTCGTCTAAAACTTGATTGACCATGAGTGTTAGTTCATTTAGGGAGGTTTTATTTTGGGACACATAATTTTCCAGTTTGGTGAGCTTGTTGTCCATGATTGTGTTTCTAGTAGCAAGCACGGGCGCTTGGGTCCACCCGAAGTGTTACTAGAGAGTTACACTAATGCGATAATCACTGCACACGGAGGTTCTTAAGAGAGGTCGTTCACAAAAGTATTATTGGGTTCACAAAAGAATTATACCAATGTGATTGGTGTGACACAAGGAATATTTTGAGATAGGTCTCCTACAATGGTACGGGTTGGCCTATTGTTCTTGTCTAAGTATTACTGTGTTGATAAAAATCACAAATTCTTGATATTATAGCCAAATTGTTTTTTAATTTGCCTATTATGTAGAGGCTAGGGTTAAGCGTTATATCTCTTTGATATACATGAGGGTTTCCAAGGATAGTACTCAACCAAATATACAGAGCATCGACAAAGGAGAATTGTACCCTTAGATGTACTACTTGATTCCTTGGTGTTGAGATTGATCTGCCTGATTATTGTTCTTCCTGTACTATAGTATGAGGATGGGCTAGAGACTTATATAAGGTTAGTTTCAACTTTCAAGTGCACCTAGTGGGCTTCTGATATATTCAGAGTTATGTGAAAGATCGAATCCGTAGACATATTTTGTCTAATGCAATACCACTTGTTGAGGTACCAACAAAGGTGTTAAAGGGTGTCCAACCAAGTGACTCCTCTTGTATTCCTTGGGCATATGCTTCTCCAATTGTAGTTTCCTTGTTGAATGACAGATCTTTGTGTTAAAAGATGGTGGAACATGTCTCTAGCGTAAATTTTTTTCCTAAATTTGGAGACATCCTTGTGAATTTTTCAGTTTACTAGAACACAGTTATACTTTTGATCTTTTTACTTAATTAACCCAGAAAAGATAAATGAGACACACACTGATAAACATCCATTAACAGAGAAAATCACAACACACGAGATAGCCAACAATTTATCTTTTATTGCAGGTTTGTTAATCAACACTTACAATGGCAGGCCTCTGGATATGACTCATTGGATCTCAGACTCCTGACTCTCATTGTGCCCAAACCCCTTAGTAGAAAAGACAAACTCCAATAGAAGATATGACTCACTTCTGTCACTCATAGGAGATATAACTCACTCTTGTCCACTCAAGAGGTATGACTCACTCTTGACCTTTGTGTACTGACTGCTACAAGAGATATAACTCACTCTTGTCCAATTGGTGGTGCTTAGAACACTCTCCTTAGACTCCTTTTATAACTTCACTTTATGTCATTACCATGGGCAATACCATGGGACACCCGATACCATGGGCTCACCCAGTACCATTGACCCTCATCACCATGGTTTAACAAATACCACCCAATACAATAAAGCATTACAAAAGCACTTTTACAAGATTGTCTAGAGAGATACGCTCAGCCCCTTCTACATTGCTAGACACGCCCAACATAGAAGTACCTGCCAAGCTACCAAAAAACTAACAATCCTAGCACATGAAAGAGCTTGGTACCGCTTCTAAAGTACTTAACCAAAATAAACAATGATTATTGGGCAATTATTCAAGAAATATAAACAGCAGAAAAGTAAATAAGAGAGATAATAATTTGCAGAATATAACCCTTGTATTAATGGTCTAGAAAAGAGAGAGCAATGTTCATGGGTGTCTTTGAGGGGGAAACCTTCTTTGCGAGTTCCAATACAATAGAAAAGAGAATGTTCATGGGTGTCTTTGAGGGGGAAAGTTGGAAACCTTCTTTGCGTAGAGTTCCAATACAATAACAACTCTTGACAAAACATTACAACTGCCAAATGGGCTTTATTCAATGAATATGGTCTCGTACATTAAATACTAACTCCTAAGTACCCTGAAGTAGGGCAGTTAGGGTGGTGCCCCAATGGATTTCATTCCAAGATTCCTCTCTTTCTCTCTCTTTGCAACTCAAAATGTTTTAGGTTTCATGGGGTGCACTTGTCTAGCATTATGGCCTAGGTGGAAGGCCACTTGTCATGTAGCATGGCTAGGCATTTTATCAATCTCACATTTTGGAAGCATCATGCTTACATAATGTGTTTACTTGGGTCTTCAAAATGCCTAAATATTTGGTGGGGCCTTGGCCTTAAGCCCCCAATAGGGAAACAAGACATGGCCACATATTTTGGTATGCATTTATGATACTTCAAGGTAGCTTTACAAATCCACATGACTCAGTATGAAGGCACAGCCATTACACTTTATTGTTTGAGTATCAGAATGGGAATTCAGGATGGGGTATTATAACACAACTCTATGAGACAGTAATTGTTCAAGGATCTTTGTGTGAGGACTCTTCATCATACTAATACAATGGTGCTTACTATTAATGTTTAAACTTTAAAGTGTTACTTCTTACACTTGATTCTAGAAAAGGGTTGTAGGACACAATGTCACAAGGTTCGGGTTCGGCAACCTTCAGGTTCGATTTGGGTTCGAATTTTCGAATGAAGTTCGGATGGGGTTTGGCATAAGGTTCGTCTATATACATTTTTCAAAATATATATATATATATATATGTACACTGTATTATAAATTATAATATAAAACATTTAAAATAAATGGTTATTAAAAATTATAATGTAAAACATTTAAAAATAAACTATAGTATAAAACATTAAAGAATAAACTATAATATATAACATTAAAAAAAAAACTATATTTAAAAATTATAAGATAACATTTAAAATTTTTTTATTAAAAATGATAATATATAACATTAAAAAAAAACTATATTAAAAAATTATAAGATAAAACATTTAAAAATAAACTTTACTTAAAAATTATAATATATAGCATTTAAAAATAAACTATAATTAAAAATTATAATATAAACATTCAAAAATAAACTACATTTAAAAATTATAATGTAAAACATTCAATAATCAATTGTCGAGCAAATGCGAACTCGTTGAACAGAACCTTCAACTTGACGCTGTGGAAAATGAAACCTGCAGCTGTGGATTGTGGAAACTATCGCCTAGATCTGGATAGTCGTGAGAGAGACAACAACCTTTTCCTCACGCAGAGTCGGAGCAACCTTTTCCTTTTCCTCATGCAGAGTCAGAGCAACCTTAGCAATTTGGCAGAGTCGTGAGAGAGACAACAACCTTTTCCTCACGCAGTCGGAGCAACCTTTGCCTCACGCAGCCGACTCTATCTCTTGTTGAGTAACGACTACACTAGCTCAAGTCGCGGAATCCAGCTTACACAACACGTAGGGAGTGCCAGAAAATTTGGTTTGTTGAAACCCTAGCTGCAAAGCTAAAAACAACCGCCCGAACCTAGACGAACCTGAACGAATTTCTAAAATTTTATTAGGTTTGCCGAACTTCGAACCTGAAGGTTCAGGTTCGGCGAACCCTGAGACATTGGTAGGACATATATTTGTGGTGAACTCTTATCTCCTAAATCAGCATGCTATATGCTATAGCAAAATAGACAATTACATTAAATAGATTGAGCTCAACACATATAGTAACCAGTGGTCTCTATTCATGTAAGGATGTAGAATACATTGAACATGCAAACTCTCTCTGTTGTTTCAAAATGAGACCAGAATGATCATACCCAAAACCCTCTTTTTATGAACTTTATTCCTGCAAGGATAGCACTGCAGAGCTCTCACTGAACTCCCACTTTGCATTCAACATGAGATGCCTGCAAAATGTGAGTAAATATTTGCTCTTGAGTCTTAACTTCTATAACTGAGTGGTTTAATAGTGGATCGATTTTAAAGATAAATTGGATAAAATTCCAAACATGAACAAAGGCTTGAAATTGGTTAAATGACTCCCAAAGAAGGTTAAATGCTCTTTTTTAGACTGTTAGTGATGGCGTTGCTTGTTTTGCTTCTAAGAGCTGTGGAGATCTATTGAAATTCACATTTTGATTGTAGTAGCCATAGAAGAATAATCTCAAATCATAGAATAATCCTTAGGAAAAAGGCACAGCATTAACAATAAATTGATGCCTGATTTTAGGCAGTTTAATTCGTTACCACTCAAAATAGCACCCTTGACCAAGGTCATGGATCATGGTGCAAAGAGTGGTAAGCACGGGAGGAGCTAGTGCCCAATGTCACTATACCCTAACTCCTCGACACTTTAGGTCAACCCCTAAGACCAAGGGGGAGTCCCTAGATTTTGGTGAATGATATCTGCAATTACTTAAACAACACACAAACACCTTTCCCAAGGAACTTCTCAGCAAAGATCAATGTCTTATGGAGTCAAAATAATGAAGCAATAATAACACTAAGTGAGAGGAAGGAGTTCTAACACTTTGTCACATATTCCAAGAAAGATAACTTCAATATGTTACTGCTGTTATACAACTGCAGCAGTCAATATTGCTCCAAAAACTTGATAAAATCGATCAAAACAATGCCAACTTACTATATGAAATGTACCTTGTATAGTAAGGCAAGTGACAAGCCAATCGGAGGACAAGGGGAAACACCAAATCAGATCTAAAAAAGTAAAATCATATCTGGTAAGTGCTTTAGAACAATGCTCAAATAGATGGTGATCCTGTTTATAATGCTTCCCAACAGGTGTCCAACCCCCCCAGTGGTCAATCTAGGCCTAAAACCTTGCCTTTTAGACCTTCAAACTTGGCAGAAGTGGATAAGTATGACAACTCATAAAGTGATAAGAACAACAACTCATATCAGAGGTGATCCAAGTCTTTGTGATTGTCTAGGGTGTAACATTCCCACCCTCAATCACAACTTTGAATCAATGTTGCATGACTTGGGCTCGAGAAAGACTCGGCTGGCATATGACTCATCGACTCAGTAAAGACTCGGGACAGACTCGACAAATAGGAAAAATAAATAAAATATAGTACATTTTGGGCACAAAAAAGAGGTTAATGGCATTTCCAATCCATACAAGCTATAAAATTACAATCTATGCAATAATTCATAACATTATCTTATAAACACAATCAATTTTTGAATGCAAAAAATTAAATAGTGATCATAGATTCATAAGCCATAGTGTTCATAAACCATAACCATAAACCATATAACATAGTGATTTAAACACCAGAATTGGCAGCAAGATCAAAATTCAGGTTCATAACAGAAATACAAATCCAAAATAGACAATGTCTCCATGTACTCGAGTCTCATGCCTAACCACAAGTACGCCTACAATAAGCCCTCAAGAAGCTAGTGCCAACATTGGCATACTGAAGCAACTGTGAAGTAGGTGTATTTGGAGTTTCCATTTGAGATGGCAGACTAGAGAGATCCCGAGTCTCTTCATCAAGCCAACTCAAATTGTTAGGGATCTCCTTCACAACCCACTAGACTCTAAATCAATATCATCCAATAAAATTGGATCTAGGTCCTTCGACTGCATTTGTTTAGTGAGCATCCGAAGGTTGTAGTAGATGAAAACCAACCTCTCCAACCTCTCATGCTCCAACTTGTTCCACTTTTGTTGTGGATGTGCTCAAATACCAACCAATTGCGCTCACAAGCTGAAGCGCTACAGGGTTGACTCAGAATTATGATGGCGAATTCTTGTAATTGTGGTGCCTCAGAACCACAATATATCCACCAATGGGCTATAAAAATTAAAAACAACAAAGATTACAAGTTTTGCAATGCCAAAATTGAAAACACGAACTAGCAAATTTACAAGCTAAGTTCTAACAATTTAGTTTTTTCAAATTGAACCTTACATGGCAGTTTCTTATCTTTGAGATGTTGGGTTGAGTTGAATCCAAACATGCTAGATGCTTCTTTGTACATATCACGTTGCAAGTTGATTTTGTCCTGAATTTTTGGATTCGGGAACATCTTCTCAATGCATTTCATGACACCTCTCATCACTTCCTGATCTCTTTGAATGTTAGAGTTTGGATGATAGAATAAGCTCGGATTGAGATATGCTCCCGCTGCATGCAACGGTGAATGTAGGGCCTGTCCCACCCGGAATCAATAATTTTCCATATAGGGAGATATTTTGATGAATCCCACTTGTAGAAAGTCTTGATGGCCTCTTTGACCCTATCCATGCCCTCATAGATGTATCTCATTGCAGGTTTCTCTACATCCATGATCCTCAATACTTTTACAAGTGGCTCAATGAAGCTGACAATCTCAGTGACTTTCTCCCACAAATCATCTCCTAAGAGAGACAACTTCACAACAACTACATCTGGCTTTATGCTATCTTTCCAAATATCCATTCTTGGCTACAAAACATCTTTCTCAAAGCTTGGTACTCATTCAAAAGACTTTGGAGGGAAACAAAGGTTGTGGCAAACCGTATGATAGCGGGGCGACTGAGTTCACCCTCTGTGTATTCCTTCATAAGGCTCAACACCCAAGCATGGTTATAAATATACTTGGTTATTTGTTTGCACTCTTGCATAATAGCTTGCACTGATTCCATCTTCTCGATGTCCTCCAACATCAAGTCAATGCAATGGCCAGCACTGGGAGTCCAAAAAATGGTGGGATATTTTGCAGAAAGCAAACTTCTGACTACCACATAATTTGCAGTGTTGTCATGACTACCTTGACAACATTTGTTACCCCAACTTCCTCCACAACATCAACCAACATTGAAAAAAATTAGATGTGCATCCTTTACATGTAAGGATGCATTAATATATCTTAGGAACATGGTTCCTTTAGGGCAAGCTATAACAAAATTAATGATTGTTTTGCCCCTTTGATCTGTCCACCCATCAGACAAAACTATGCAACCTGTAAACTTCCATGACTTTTTAATGGTCTCCAATTGTTCCTTAACACACTAGAGCTCCTCATCTAACTCTTTCTCCCTAAGTGCATTATAGGACAGGGCTTTGTATCCAGGGCCAAAACCTGCAATGGCATCTACCATGGGCTAATAAAAATAAGACTTTGCATAGTTAAATGAAAGGTCGTTATGGTACCAAAACCTCCTCACTACCATATCTGCCTCTTTCCTCTTCTTTTCATTGAAGCTCTCCATTGATGTCTAAGATCTTGGAGTTGTGATGTCTGAGATCTTGGAGTTGTACAAGGAAGGAAGAAAGAAGAACTTATACTTCTTTTGTTTCAGCAGCTGACGTGGACCCTCATGTACTTGGAATTGCATCTTGTGGTCCCATCGAAGATTTGCCCATCATGGAAGTTTCAAACTTGTATCTTACCCTCTTTTCACTCTGTTCTCTAATGGCATCCAAAGCAACTACCATTTTGGTTGCGACTTGATCGGGGCATTTGTCAAAAACCACCACATCTTTAGAAATAATTCTTGCTAGGTGGTACTTCAACCTATTTATGCCCCCAGACATTTGGGTGGAGCAAAAATTGCAAATGACCCTATGGTCATCATTGGGATTTGCTTGGACACAGTATTTCCATGCTAGATCAAGAGGCCTTCTAGCCTTAGGTGCCATGGAATCTAGATTGCAAAAAAAATGGTCTATATTATATTTTAATGTTCTAAATTAAGATATTTTTTTAATTGTTTAATGAATTTAAAAAAAAATATGACCCTCTGTGGCTAGGATACTCAACCACAGGGCCTGTGGCTAAGTATCTCAGCCATAGGGCCTGTGGGATGAGTAGAGTGTTCTTTACTCATCCCACAAGCCCTGTGGTTGAGTATCTTAGCCACACAATTGATTTTATTGTTTTTAATTTTTAATTTTAATTGTTATCTAATTTTTAATTTTAACCGTTTTTTAATTTTTAACTTAGTATTTATATTTAAATTTGAAAATGGATGGGCCTGTGGCTGAGTATCTAAGCTCACAATCGCTCTGTGGTTGAGATAGTCAGCCACATGCCCATCTATTTTCAAATTTAAAACTAAATCCTAAGTTAAAAATTAAAAAAAATTAATTTAAAATTAAAAACAATAAAATTTAATATTAAAAACAATAAAATCATTTTATTTTTTATAGCAAAAATAAAATGAAAAAGAATGATAGATTGAAAGTTGGAAACATTACTAACCTGGAAACTACGAGTTTGCGACCTCGTTTGAAGTTGAGCACCAACACAGATGAAGCGCAAACTGTGACCATGAATAAGGATGAGCAGTGAGCACTAATGAAGCAGGAAATTGCGACCACGAATGAGCAGTGAGCACCGACAAATAGAGTGCAAAGTCTAGACCAACCGTGACCTTCACGACTTATCTTTCTCAGCGACAATGTAGACCACCATCGACCTCCACGACTTATCTTTCTCAGCGATAGTGTAGACCACCCGCGCCCTCCACGACTTATCTTTTTCAGCGATAGTGTAGACCACCTCCATGACTTATCTTTTTCAGCGATAGTGTAGACCACCTCCACGACTTATCTTTCTCGATGACAGTGTAGACCACCAATGACCACAAATCACATACTGATGAAGATTGATGAGTCAGTGAGTGAATACGAGCCCTCTGGCCTCTTTAACCTCTCCTGTGTTGTTTTTCCCTCCAAAAATTATCATGCAAATTAGATATTAGTCGGCATCCACAGGTCTAATCACTGTCAGTCCAAACGAGTCTGTGTTGAGGCAGGCAAGTGCATGCTGAGTTGTGCGAGTTCAAATGAGTTGTCAAGTTCAGGTGATTTTGAGTTGAGTAAGTGTCGGTTACTCAAGCAAGGGTTCCACTCGTCGAGAATCACGAGTCTCTTTCGAGTCACGCTTCATTGGTTTGAATAATTATACTATTAAAGTAACAAAAACTGATATCGTTTTTAATTTGAAACTTTTAAACTAAGCTTCAATGAAGATATGCCTGAAAACCGTTGATTTGATTGGTTCATCTTCAATGAAATTTGGATGAGAGTTGAAATTTTTGAAGTGAACATCTGCCGTGTTTGAACATTCCCTAATTTTGCTAGAAGAAGCCGATGTTTTCTGCGAATTTTGGAACAAATAGGATCACCACTCTACTTGCAGTGAACAAATAGAATCTCCGAGCATTCTTTGAAATAGTTGATGTAGATAATTTGTCGATTTGTTTGAATATTGGACTTCGAATCTTGAAGCCTGACTATCATCATTGATATTTCCCCCCTTGTTAGGTGCAAGGTGAGAAGAATGTGGAAGGGATCCAAGCTTAATCGTTTGGATTCTTTTTCAATCATTGAATTTTGATGCCATTTTTTTGGTGGCATTGGATGACCACTAATCGATTTGAAGTTGATACCATGTATTTGGTGGTTTTGGTTGACCACTAACCAATTTTTTTGATCTTGTTTCACCGACGCTTGTGGCCACATTTACAAAAAAAAAATGTATCCTTGTGATTTTTGGTGAGTTTAAAAAGAGAAATCCGCGCGCCATTGGATTTTTCTGTCAGATTTTGGATCGAAATGTAGTAGTGATATATTTATAGTATAAAGTTCCATTTGAAGGAAAATAGTGCGCCATCAATGATTGTAGTTTGTTGAGAGAGGGTGGTCTTTCGAGGTTTCTTGTTCATCAAGTGGCACTTGTACATTCCATTGAGAGGAAAGATGGGACATCTATTTTTTATGGAGGCTTATGTAGAGAATGCACGGTGAGATGCCATGAATATAGGTTTAGAACCTATAGGTTGATTCTAGGCATGAAAATGATGAGAGTGTTTTCAACTATAGGGATATGGTTGTTGGAATTTCTTACGTAGAGGGAATTAACCTCGATGATACTCTTTCTTGAAAATTATCTTATAAAGAGAGACTTGATCGAGATTTGGTTAGTGTGTAAATTGTCAAATGTTTTAAGGTACGTGAGAGAGGTTGTGATGTTAAAAAGTTGATGATATCCCTACACAAGTTGTTTCCCTTAAGGTACAAGGAAGTACCAATTCAAAATGGACCATAGTCATGCCCAAAATTATCATCTGCAATAACTGATTGAAGTTTGTTTGCTTTTGTAATTTCACCATTCAAATGTGTCTTTACTTGTGTTTGAACTAGACTGTAAGACTTATGCAACTTCTGGACGTGTTGATTCCATCGCCAAGAACTTATTAATCAATGATGGATTGTTTTCTTTTCATCTTTCTTCATCTTTCAACATTTGTTTGGATGATGATTTGTCTTCCCACAATGAAGACACGGATGGAGATCAGAACATTTTGTCTCCAAATGGCCAACTCTATGACAATGTTGGCATTCATTATGAATTTCCTACATGTGTTTATCATCAACTGTTTGAATAACTTCTAGAGCCTTCACATTTTCATCAAGAAATTCTCCACCCACAAACTGCATTGCTTTTGAGTAATTTGGAATATGAAAGTTGTTTCCATTTTCATATCTTAAGTCATCGATTTATGTTGAATTGTAATTCTTCCCAAGGTCTGACAATCATCTTGGAAAGATCATATTTTGCTTCTTGATGTTCTTCATAAATGTTTTCTTGAAATTTAAATTCACTACTGATGCCATCAGTCTATGATTTTTTTTATGATTCATCTTCAAAACTTGTGTTTTATCAATTCATTGTTTATCATTGATTTCTTCTCATGACTAGTTAAGGAATCGTCATAGTATTTATATCACCCAGTTGTACTAGGTCATTTGTATCATAAGTATCATCAACCTTTTGCATTAGATCACTTGTGTCACAAGTTTTATCAAACATTTGAATTATGTCAGTTTTGTCACTAGTTGCATCAACCATTTCCTTTTCAATTAATTGTAGTTGAAGAAATTCAATCACTTGTTCCTTCATTTAAAGTTGGTTGTGAAAATTAATAACCCTATTCTCCAAATTCTTCTATGGCATCCCGTAGTTTAATTTCTTGATTTACATTTTCTAATTACTTTCCTCCTTTACCCATTGTAGATTTTTGCACTTGTCACGCTCGCTTTCTCTTGTGTCATGATCACTTGCTCTTATTGCCAACTCTATGGTGTTGAGTACTATTGATCATGCACTCCAAAGTCAGATTACAATGATCTTGACTTTGATTGATGATTCGCTTGATTTCCTTATTTGAATTTTAGGCAGGTCTCCTTTTGACAATACAATTCAATGACTTGGCCTTGATTTTAAGAGACACTTGAACTCAAACAAATTTTATATTTAGCATTAAGGATTATGACTTTTGAATTTTTGACAATGCTCAATCAAGTGTAAAGGATTAAGCAATTGTTAGCCCTCTTGTTACATTGGATTACATGATGTATGTGGTGTTTGTTTGACAAATTAATTGTGTCAAAGACTAGACAAAAAATATTTACCATCAAGCATACAAAATATCGTGTATTACACAATCACCATCGCACACAATTACCTGTGATCCCCTTATTCCATTTCAGGCGAAGTCAAGGACACATTCATTGCCAAAAAAATATATTTTTATTATTCTTGATACAATTAGCTCTTATCACTCAAGAGCCGAACAAGTGAATCTCCTTACAATGAGAATTCAACTTTCTTTGCTTTCAAAACTCATTACATCTCTTCTTACAAAGCTTGCAAACCTTTCCCTCAAAACCACAACATTTGGATTTACTAAGACTTTTACAAAGTTAGGCTCATGATCCAAGCTCCTTTTACAACATAACCTCCATTATGTATTGAGAAAACGTTTTGCCTATTAGATTTTGTCAAGCCATGATTTTGAGAAATATAATTTTACAAAATGAGCACTATTTAGTCCATGTAAAGCAATCTTCACTTGTCCTTTTAGAGCAAAAAATAATGTGCTAATCATTGAAGTTAATTTATATTAATCTATGTAGTATTATACATAATGTGCTTAGGTATTTGGTAGTAAAAATAATTTCTTCATTGCTTGTAAAAATAAAACACACAACAATACACCCCATAGAAGACAACTAATGGGTGGTGTCGCATGCACATGCCATGCGCTCTGAGAGAGATGAACAAGATTTGGGGATTCTTCGAGCATGAGGTTTCTGCATCGGCTCATGCTCGCACCACACGACTAGAAAACAGGCTGAAAAAGAAGCAAGGGTGACCGTCAGTAGAGAACCTTGAAGCATAATTCGACAGGCTTGTGGAGGATAAGGGCTCTGCTCGCACTAGGGAGACTCGTCATATGAAGACTCTAGGGGTTTATTGGACTGTCAAAGCTCTAATGTCCATGGCCATGGCTGACGACATTCAGAGGTAGCTTAAGCAAGAGGAGGATGTGCTCTCCTTGGCGGACTGCCTGTCCAATGTGGAAGCCACTCTATTGGATCTTACTCGGTTCCAGTGTGATGGGATGGCTAGGGTGGATGCAAAGCTCGATGCTCTCGCTCGGGCTCTCACAGGCAAAACGTTTACCAGGCCTCCACCAGGTTCGACGATGTCATGTCCCCAATTAAATAATTTCGAAATAAGACTATTTGCAAATAATGTTTCACCAACCTACTAGTTCCCTAGGTTGAGATGGAGACATAAATTTTGTAATAAAGGGCTATGGGACCCAAAAGGACTTTAGTTTACCATATTCACATTTAATTAGTCACATAAATGATAAATTCTAAGAAAATAATGTGGCATGGGTTCATGAAGGCACTTGGAAGCTTGTGGAGCCTT
This sequence comes from Pseudotsuga menziesii, assembly GCA_001517045.1. Classification (NCBI taxonomy): domain Eukaryota; kingdom Viridiplantae; phylum Streptophyta; class Pinopsida; order Pinales; family Pinaceae; genus Pseudotsuga; species Pseudotsuga menziesii. Next base: position 340,558 of record LPNX010611146.1, on the reverse strand, counting down.
TGGGTGACTAGATTCCCCGCACACTTGGCATGATATTCATCCAAATTCGAACACATGGGTAATGTAACATTATTGGATGGTTATGTGGTGTCAAATATCATATAATGAGCCAAGGAGTTCGAATTGGTAAAGGAGGGTAACTCCCATGGAAGAGGAAGAGACTAGAAGACAAGGCGTGCCACTTGGAAGGAGACTCTATGCACTCTATGACAACAAATGATGGAAGATTCTATGACAAGTATGACAAATTCAGACCTGAGTGCTAAAAAATGACAAATTTGACATGTCAGGGCTAAAAATAGCCACCAAGAGGTCGAATTTGGGAGTTATAGGTATCCATTCGAATTGGGGAAAGAATTGGAGCATGAAGAGGAAGACAAGTGTCATGAGAGTTTCTAAACCACTAAGATGAGTTGGAGGAAGCTCATGGAGGGAAATTCGACCTTAGGAGGCCTCATGAAGTTAATAAAAGGATGTCATGGAGGCTTTTGATCATTTGTTAATTGGCCTTTGGCATTTTGGAGAGATTTTGCTTGTCCATTGCACGGTGAGTGTTCACTCTCCCTGCTTGTGAACCAATTTCGAGGGAGTTGGATTCCTTTCCAAGTTGGTTGATGGAGACGCCATTCATACCTCCCATGGGAGCTTAATGAAGGAGTTTTATTTGCAGATTGAAGTTCCATACAGTCGAATTCTCATCTTTCTCCCCATTCTCTCATTCCTTCTTCTCCATTTCCCCACACTCCCATTTGATGGCGCACTTGTTGGAGTGATTCTTGCGCCTTGCTGAGGATAGTTGATGACCAAGCTTTGATTTATGATGTATGGCTCTGTAATATCATCTCCATATTCTCTGTAAGTCAAAATCTCATAAATACGTGTATGAAAGGCTCGCATTCCCCATGCTCTTGAGTAACTAGTTTTCATGGATTTGGCTTCAATATTGAATTAGCTTTATATCAGATTTGTATGAGGACATTTATATGAGTTTTATGATGATGGGGAAGCAATATATGATGTATGGATCTGTAATATTATGTCCACGTGCTCTGTAAGTCGAAATATTAGAAATACATGTATGAAAAACTTGCATACTCATGCCCTTGTATCACTAGTCTTCATGGATTTTGGCTTTAATCTTGAAGTAGTTTTATACCAGATTTGTAAGAGAGATATTCTACGAGTTCGAGGATGTTGTGATAGCCATATATGATGTATTACTATGTAATTTCTTGTCCATATCCTATGTGGGTCAAAATCCAAGAAACTCGTGTGAAAAGCTTGCATTCCCCTGCCATTGGGTCATTAGTTTCCATGACTTTGGCGTCAATCTTGAAGGAGTCTTGTATCATATTTGTATGAGGGATGTTCTCTGAGTTTGATGATGTTGTGACAGCCATATATGATTTGTTACTCTGTAATTTCATGTCCCTATGCTCTGTGGGTCGAAATCCAAGAAATCCATATGTGAAACTCTTGCATTCCCATGCCATTGAATCACTAGTTTCCGTGACTTTGGCTTCAATCTTGAAGGAGTATTGTATCATATTTGTGGGAGGGTTTCCCTTTGAGTTTTATGTTGTTAGGGAATACATTTTTATTCCATATATTACCATGTTTCATATTACTCTCATAACCATATATTCTACCCTTTCCTATGTCAAAGTCTAGCTAGTAATGCAAATTTCCCTTAGGCAATTTCTATGAAAGTTAACCTACAAATGTTGCAGATCATAATCCACTTGCAGAACTTAATAAACATGATTAAGGGTAGTCATTGATGTCTGAAACTCATTCTCACACTCTGTTTTGAAATTTTGGAGGGTCGTATTTGATTTGGAGAGCTAGTTTGGCCATCACCCTTGGGGGGATTTGAACACAATTTCCTAGTAATTTTGGTCTTTTTGTTATTAGCTCCAAACAAGTTTGCATAGGTCTAAATTCTGATACAAAGTATCCATAAACCACCTTGGGATGTTTTAAGCAGTGTTGAAAAACTCTCCGAAAAATCGCCGACTTTTTAAAAAGTTGCGATTTTTTCCCGAAGTCGCAAATTCGGCCGGAAAATTCGCGATTTTTTAGCTTTTCAAAAAGTCGCAATGGTTAAAATGGCAAGTCCCGACTTTTTCCAAAAAGTCTCCACTTTTGCTAAAATGGCTAAAATGGCTAATTTTCCAAAAATTTGTCATTTTAGCCATTTTGTTGTATACTAACACCTTTCCTCTACCGTATAAATATTTCAAAACTTTGTTGTATTTGAAGATGAAACCATGCAAGGATAATCTATACAAAATATTTATCTGTTTATCAAAGATCACAACGGTAATTGAATTACTTTTTTCACTATTAGGGAATTTTTTGAGCAAACATATTTTGAGTGATCATCATAGCACATTGTAGGAAAAAGAGAGCAATGTTTCAAGTGGTAGATGAGTTAGGGCTAAATGTGAGGTTCATGTCGGAAATTCAAATTGGGACGAGTGAAAAATACATCTATGATTTATCACCAATACAAAACAAGAGATATGTTTAATGGCTGGCAACCAAATCAATAAAATGTACCTTTCAAAAATTAGGTTTAAGCCATAAGATGGAGGGACAAATAAAAAACATTTATGAAAACCTTATATAAACCTAATCATTGGAGTAGGGAAAAATATGAAGTATGAATGGAAAACTCGGGAAGAGAGCATTGATATTAGATAGCTAGATGCTAGTTTTCCTCGGATACATTTATATATGTGATGTCATGTTGTATTGGTTATCCACTTTTGAGTCCTTGATTGGACAACTATGAAGTTTCATGATACAGTATCAACTTTGATGTATCATTTTACATTTAGCATGACTACATGATGACAATATATATCAATGCTTTCTCCATATTTATGTTCCAATGTGTTTATCTGATGTTATTGTTGCTTTAAATGTTTAAAATTCTGAAAAAAAATGAATGTATTTTGTATTTTTTAATGTTTGCCGACTTTTGCTGATTTTTCTCGATTTTTTTGCCGATGTTGCGGAGAAGTTGTATTCGGGACCTTTGTCAACTTTTTGTCGATGCAGACTTTTTCAACATTGGTTTTAAGACTCACCATACCATCTCCTTTCAAATTCGAGACCATTTGGTGAAAGTTGGAACCCTCAAGAGTCATGACTAGTTAAGCTCGAATTTTGCCCAATTTGTGCATTTCTCCAAAATTTCCAAAAAGGGGCATTACAGACGACAAGCACTGAACTCGTGTTCAGGTGGTGCCCAACGTCAACTAATGGAGAGCCAAAAAGCGAAACTCCAAGTGTCGGTCCTTCCTCGACTCCCCTTTTTAATGGCAACTAGTTGGTCAGGCCTTTGGGCTAGTTTCAAGAGTCTTATAAGTGCCATATTTTTGAGCACTCAAGCCATAACCCTCAACCTGTGGGGGAACTATTGCAGTCTCTTCTTTAGGCAGAACTTTGTTTATCTAGTACTGGTTAGCATAGAGTCTCTATTTAGCTTTATACATTGTCTTTTTTTTTGGTATCTTTGGTGGGTTGCAGACCTTCTCTAGTTTTTTTGGGGTCTTGCACAACATCGTTGAAAATCGATCCTCTAGTGACTTGGCTTTGTACAACTTTTTTTTTTTAATATTAATGCATTTTCGAACCTTACAAAAAAAACGCACGACAATACCTTTAACTGGAGGGCGATATAAGGTGAATGTTGTTCCATTGAATGATGGATGCCAGTGTATGTCTCTAGTTCTACACCTTTTTTTCTTTTCTTTTTGTATTTTTCTTTTTTTTGGGGGTGGGGGGTGGGGGGGGCAAAAAAGGCTTGTTGTAGATAGTTTGTAGATTTGATTTGAATGGTTGGACTTTGAATCTTGAAGCTTGACTATCATCATTGATATACCCCCCTATCAGGTGCAAGGTGAGAAGAATGTGGAAGGGATCCAAGCTTAAGCTTTTGGATACTTCTTCAACCATTGAATTTTAATGCCATTTTTTTGGTGGTTTTGGATGGTCCAAGAGTCCTTTACAAGTTCCAAGAAGTTCTTGTATTATTTACTGTTGAAATGAGCCAAGAGTCCTTTACAAATGAGGAGTTGACACTCTTTTAAAGATTGAGAATTGCAAAATGCCTAACTTATCCTTATACGGATAGCTGAGATTAAAAGATGCAATCTCATGATCAATGGTTGACATTTTATCTCATTTTTAGCTTTTTTACTTGGTTGGAAATGACTATCTATGGAGGGGGGCGAATTACCTCTTATAGCCCAATTTTACAACATGAAAAATCATTATTTTGGCAAGTTTGATGCCTAGGGGACATGGGAGGATCATTAGCCCCTCCCCTTACATATTTTTCAAGTTATAACTTGATTTTCATGCTTTTATTTTGGCTGCTATGATCAATTTCGCCCCAATGGGAGAATGTGCCCCACCATGAAGATGAACAACATATGTCAAGTGATAACAAGTTGTAATGTTAGGAAAAGTGGTCCAAATGTGTCTAGGGGGCCATCATAACATAACCCAAGTCATATTTTGTCGTTCACTTATCCCAAATCATACATCAAAGACCCTAGTCATTTTTTTTATTTTAATTTTTGTTGGAATAAAATAATAAGTAATGAAAATGTCCATTTCTTCACCTTGCCTTGCTCAGATTGTAAATTTTACTGTACGGATAGATTTGTAGACCTCAAAAACCATAAGATCCACTACTCATACGCCCATGACCAATCTTATATGATCTCCATGAAGAAATTTCCAGTATTTTTAATTATATAGGCTAATTATTTTCTGCAAACCTTGGGAAAATAATTTAATTAAGCCCATTAATTGAATAATGCCTCAAATGATACTTGGAGGTCCAATTGGCCTCCTATGGCAAAGATATGATCAATGATGAACCATAGTGAGATCTCGTTGTTGACTTGACCCTTTGATCAGGTCAAACTGGGTTAACTAAGTCAAAAAGAAAAATTTGACCAAGACTCGGGATGATGGAATAATCATGTAGAATGCCTACAAGAGGTGTTAGTGCCTTTATCATGAGAAATATTGATGGACAACTACATGCTAAGTAATGCCATACAAAGTGATTATTTCAGCAAAAACCAGTGCAAGACAAGTACCTAGTGCAATATAAGACAACAATAATTAACTTCATGTACATATTCTTTCTTAGACCAAACACAAATATAGTGCATGGATCAAACTTCTCCCTTGGGTGACATGGAATGGATAATAATCATGGTTTAATCAAAGTGAAGTTGACCATAAGATAGACTTGATTTACTTTTGGAGATATAGGAAAAATGAACACTTTGTGAGATATGTTGGAATGGCGAATACTAGGGAAGTAAGGTGTCTCACAAATAGATGAAGTGCTTATAAGGAACCCCTCTGACTCTAGCAACCCTCCCCTTTTCTTCACGACTTTTCTTTTTCTTTTGATATTTCTTTGAAGCACATTTTATATTGCAATCTTTTAGTTAGCTAATGGCTAAAAGGTACCGGCTGTGGATAGCTTTATGGGCCCCAGTTATGAAATTGCCTTAGCTTCGCTGCCAACCACCGTCCATAGGTGACGGAGTTGCCACAATAATGTCTTTTTGAGGGCAAGTAGGCTTAACCCCATATAAAGGAGGATTACCTACCCTTCTAATCACTAACTAATTTCAAGGATGGGAGTACTTGTTTCAAATCTGGGGGATTCTCTTTCGGTGACTAGACTAACTAGGCTAAGAACTCAACATCAGTAGCTATCTGACAAGAAGTGTTCAGGCTTTGCATAGTTGCGTCACACACATCAGAACTGAGACACCAAGGAAAAATATGGAGGCCATCCAATCAAAGAGGTCACAAAGGGGAAGGTCTTCAAGTTCATCAATCATGTCCATGTCAAAGGGAAGTTTGTAACCAAATGGATGAGACGGATGAATGGATAAAGCTAAGTATGGAACTAAGAGAGGGATGATGATTTATATATTACTCAAGAGATTAGCTTCCACAAAAATATGTGCATGAAACTACCACAAATGCACTTAAACTACACCAAGCACATGTCCTACTGATATCAACCAAGCACAAATATATGATCACTTATGCTCAACAAGGTCTAACGTAAGTTAGTCCATCAAAAAATCCATGAAATCCATATATACCTTTTCCATATACTTGCTCGAAGCTGCAACTGCAAATGCATCCACCTGTGCTAACTCTGTTGACTTTGGAGGGCAAGGAAAATAAGATCCCAACTATATAAGAATAATGTTGACAGGCCCATTGTACCAAGGTCTGAAATGTATGAAAAGGGAGATCATGAAGAGGGCTCAATAATGACTCAAGTGGCTCATCTATTATTATGACACTGTATAATCCAACTGCTGGATATTGAGATAATCCTCTAACCATGATACGATCTAAATAAATACTGCATTTGATGTAAGGACTAGGATCAAGGTTGTAGTATACTTTGGCAAAATGAGAGATAGGTACCATCTCAAGAATATGTGATAACATGTTTTTTTTTAACAGCCACCTCCATGTGCCATGTCAAGAAATAATAGAATATTGAGGTGCTTATAACTTCCACATGTGCACCCTCCAAGAGATATAGATCTAATCAACTTCCAATTACTAGTCACTTAATCTTTACCAAGTGTGTAAGGTGTGAACAAGACCCATTCAAAGATGCAAGTGGACCTCCTAGAGGAACACACCATTTAATGTTGTAGGAAAATGTGCTAATGGATGAATGACATGGTCAAAACTTTAGGGCACATGCATAATAAACCCATTAAATAACATGCAAGCTCAAACAAGTCATAAAAATAGGTTAGCAGTAGCACGTGTGAACACTATTAATATCAAGCCCCAACGAATCTGTGAAGGGAGGCAACAATTAAGTATGATTATTTTAGTATATTGCCTCAAAATGTGTGCCAAAGACAAGGGGCACTACCCTCAAATGTGTACCACATGATTTAAAGTTGCATTCCCTAGTGATTAATTGAATTAAAATTTAAGGAATGAGGCTTCAATGCCTAATTACAACATTAGGCCAATTAATGTATCACTCAACCTTAGGTTTGGGTTTGATTAATTAATGAAAATTTTCCAAAGCAGTTTAATGTGTTCATATTGGAAATGATGAAAAGTGGAAATGTGACAAAATGAAGGGTTAATATGAGATGAAACTAAGGGAATTTTATAAATAAAATGTTCCATGCACCCTCTAGGAAAGGGAAGGTGATGAAGTGTAAGTGCGATATGGATTTTATTAGGTAAAAGGTGACGACATGACAAAATATGCAAATTACCTAGGTAAAATGATGGAAATGTGATGAAATAAATGATACTAGGAAAACACTAAGCAAATACACCACCGCACTAGCAACTAAGAACAAGACCTGAACTAACCATGCAAAACCAAGTGAAAGCAGTGACTAGAGCATGAGGAAATAACTAGGTGAGTTACCCAACACTAATCCACCATGAAGAATGCCTCCATCAAACTGCAAGGATCATGATGCACAACTTAAGCAACCTCCATTAAACCAACCAACATGATCATCCATAGAAGAGAGTCTCCTCTGCCAAAGATATCCATCAAATGCCAAGAAGAGATGTTCCATGCAGAAGTATACCCCCAAGTCAATCAAGATGCTCCAATGTACCAACTGAAAACCTCAATGTGAAACCTCATACAATATGAGGTGTAACGACATAAACTTGTAAATGAGTATTATAAACCCATTGCCAGACAAATTAAATATCTACAAGAAGATGAAAGAAAATACTAAAAGAAACTGAAAAATGAAATAGTGAAGTGCTTTCATTCACGAGAAGTGTATTAGATGAAGCCATATTTCCAAGGATTAGTGCTACAAAATATTCTAAAGTAACATGGGACATTATAGAAATAAATATGAAGGTGCAAAATACACATGGAGATACACATCAGCGCAACAAATACATTAGATACACATGCACTTCATCAAAAAGCTTCTTCAAGATCATGTTATCAAGTGCTCTATCGTTGTTAAGATGAATCAAGTTGCGGCATTTTCACAATGACTCTTACAAAAGCACAATTTTCCAAATTTTGATCTGTGTTAGGAGTTTAGGAAGTTGTCATTGAGATGGGATAGACTCTAACGCCTCCTTCATTCTCTTATTGTGACACCTTTGTAAAGCCTTCAATCTTATCCCAAGTTGTTCTTAAAGGGAGATGTTAAGATATAAAGACACTTATGATTTGGTTAAGTTCAACTTGGTCTATTGTGTCTTAAGGTAAAGTGTGTTTCTTTAGTGTGCTTTTTGTAACTAACTAATTTAATGGTCACAATTATGTTCTATGAAATGAACCAACAAATATCTAACATAAAAATGGCAACAAATAGAAATCCATATCGAACAAGTAATGAATATAATTGAATAAGATAGAATGGATGATATGTTACAATGCCATTTGATGGTATACTTATACGCATTGACTAGTAACCATGGTTTAATGGTAATGTCCCCTAGTTAGGATGTGACACTTCGTTATATTTATTATTATTATCATTAGTATTAGTACTAGTATTTATTGATGTCTATTTATATATTTTTATTCATTACATTGCCTATCCCTTCAAGATTCCTTCTCCTCACATCATTCTTATGGAAAGCTTTGTCTTTGTTTTGGCTTGTAATGCTTTCTCATGATTCTTTGTGCTTGAAGTTGTGATGGCTGATGATACAAGACGATATGATCTTTTTAAGTGTTGAGCAGAATTGTTGAATTGTGAAAGGATCTAGCCTTCCTAATCCTTTCCCTTGTGGAACAATGCACCTATAGGGGTCCCAAGATGAACTTTTATTTTAAGACCTAATTGTATTGGCATTAATATTCTTTGAACTATAGGTCAATTGCTTTTGTTTAGAGTGATTTTGATATATTGATCGGCTAAAGTATTGGCTCTTGTGATTAGGATGTCGATAAAGCATCCTTGTAACACGATCTTTCCTTATCATACTTGTGTTTTCTTGATTAACTTTTGTCATAATATCTTCTTCATACATGTGTCACTCTGTTGATCACTAGATATTTATTAGTAAGGACACTTAGATTTTCCATCATCTGTACTTTGACATCTCAAGGTATTCTTACTTCAACTGGATTTGCACTTTTTTGAGTTGTGATGTTGATCAAATCTATATTGGTTCCTTTCTCTGCAGCTTGGATTTTTATGTCTAAGGACTTATAGGTCATTGTTTCTTTATTAAGCAATGTTTCCTTGTTGGTAAATTGCTCTAACTTGTTTTGTAGTGACCTCATATCATTCTTTAACTTCTTAATTTGTGTAAGTAAGCTTTGATTATGATCCCTTAAGCATGAAAGTTCATTGTTTTCTGATTTGTCGCCTTTGCTTGTGAGAGGCATGCGCTAGGGCTCCTTGGCTTGTGTGATGCAAGTGAATAGTAAAACTTGTGAGATGCAAGTCTAGATCTAAGGGTTGGACAGTTTATGTGATGCAAGCTTATTGTTAAGCTTTTGGAGAGGCTAGTATAGTTTGGTGGTTTGTTGTTGCTGGTTAGGCTTTGCAATAATTGTGGATGCCCTAGCTAGGGTTTGTGATAGTTTGGATGCCCTAGTTTATTTTCATATTGTGATAATAAGGAGTTGTACCATTGCTGTCCTAAATCCTCATATTGCGGATCTGATTATCAGGTCTAGCTTCATGTGTTTTGACTCTTGAGCAAGTTTCATGGCCATTTTGATATGCTGATTTAGTGGGACAGCAAGGGTGAAATGTCAAGTGATTCGGCATGTCTTAGATGGAACCTCAGATATGAAATGTGTTGTTATATTTATGTTTTTAATGAATGTAGTTTTCAAATCTTCGTACTTGATTAGATCATACCCTAAGCATCATTGCATTGATCTAGTGCTGAAGTATTTTGCGGTATTTTTTAATATTTCAGTTCAGCACTAAGGCTGAAATTATATGTGATATATTTGTGACCTCTTTGAAGTGGGGAAATATCTGAATTGGGTAACATGCAGGTTTCTTGGTGAAGATTCCTTGTTCTTGAAATTTCTATGATCTGAATTTGTAAAACCTACGAGTTTGAAATACTTGCCTCTACCTACCAAGCAGGAGTTGAGCAAGATCACTCGAGATGATGCCTATAGGCAGTTTGTGTAGGTCACTTGGTTCAACCCTTAAGGTGGGTTACATCCAAAGATGGCCTTTTCTGCTATTTGGCACATCCTCTTTGTATTCCTTTAGGCCAGTTCAGAGTGGGTTCTCATAATCTTAGGGTGGAGACAAATCACCAAACTAGCCAATCAAACAGGATCTTCCAGGTTTGCCACCTTCGAGAAGTTGAGACTGAGGAGCACTTTATCTTTCGTTGTCCTATTTACTACGAGATTCAAGGGTGGTTCGATTGTCTTTTTAGGGAGCTTCAAACTCTGACCAATTTCTTTAGGCATCTTGACCAGAGATGCTTGGCCCTTTACTTGCAAGAGGCCTTCTGGCTTTGCTCCCTTGTCCTTCAGTCACGATCACATTCTGGACCAACCTCACGTCATCGAATCGCTTCCTTCTTTTCGGTGCTTCCATCTTTGAGGGGTTCCAAGAGACAGACGAATGGTAATATTGTTTTTGACCTCGAATCAGTTTTGATGCGGAGGACCACATCCACTTTTGTCAAATTTCAATGGCATGACCAATCCCAACCCCATACCAGTAGTTAGATAATTTCATCCACGTCACAACGGCAAGCCTCCACTTTAGGCAATGAGACATTACCTAGCTTAGCTCCTCTTCCAACCCTTCCTCCAAATAAAGTTATATTTCGAGCTTCCTCCATTTGGCCTCGAACGATAGGAGAGATGGTTCCAGCGAACCATTAAACCTCTTGTATCAGAGATCCTAGATCCATTTTCTTTGTGCATCCCTTTCCTAAATCATCTCTCCATCCTCAAAGTTCGTGTTCTATCATTTAGGTTAGAATCATACTTTTGTTTCTGCATCTTGCTTTTATAGGAGCCACCTTACTACCCCCACATTGCATTAACATCATGGTACCAAACAATCCCATTGACCTACTTTTGTGGTCATTCGTAGGACATTAATAAAATTAGCTTATTTTATCCACTGTACTAGATGCCAAACTCTAAGGGACCCTTCTCATATGTTAGAATCCTCTTCGTTGCCATGCAATTGTCATCTTTCATGGTTGTCATAAATCTAGGAACATCCCTGATTGCTAAGTTTGGATCCAACTTGGTCATTGTAACATAAATCAAGCTTCCCACCAGTTGTATATACACTGGCTTATTTGTCAATTTTGAATTATACAATGTCGATAATTTTAGCCCAACCTCCATAGGTGTACTTGTTGACTTACAAGTAGCCATTCCAAACCTCGCAAGCAAGCTTTTGGCATACTTTGTTTGTGACATAAACATACCAGCATCACTTTGCAAAAAATTTCCAACTAGGTTGTAGTGAAGAAGGCTAAATTAGTCATGTCAAGTACTAAACCAAAGTCATTTTATATTCTGAATTGCATGGACCTCGTTACTTGTGATTACTATGTCGTCCACATAAACCACTATGATCACCACATTATCACCAATACGTAACCTAAAAATTTGGATTAGAGGAGCTTCATCCAAATCCAGATCCCAAAAGGTATCTATCAAATTTTGTATATCGAACTCTTCGAGTTGTTTTTTAGCCTACATACCAAATACTTCTTACATGCAACCTAAAGTCCCTATGGCTGATAGATAAACATTTCGATCTAAAGATCACCATTGAGGAATGTGCACTTTACTTCCATTTGATATATTTTTCATCCAAAGAAGGCTGCCATAACTATCACTAATCTGATTGTGACCACTGTTCGAGCAATTGTTTCTTCATAATCCACTCCTTGCTGAGCAAAACCTTTGGCAAGCAACCTTGCCTTGTGTTTGTCCAATGAACCATTCACATTACATTTTGTTTTTTAAGCCCATCTTTGACCAATGGATTTCTTCCCTAGATGTAATTGTTGCAACACCTAAGCATTGTTCGTCATGAATGTATCATATTTAGCTTTCATGGCGATTTCTCAGGGAGGATGGCACCCTAGTCAGTTAACCAAGCAGAGTAAGTCCCTAGAAGGTACCCTAAGACCCCTAGCAATCTCCTCAGCTTCTTGGTTTGGGACCAAGTAGGTTGATGCCATGGCAAAGTCCCTAGCATGTGACTAGGGACCCCATATGTCTCTAGGGTATTATGGTCTAGGACCAGACAATTTCTTGGTCACGAGGACCAAGCAAATCCTAGAGGTTGAGATAGAGACTCTGTGGTCTAAGACCAAGCAATTTCTACAGGTACATACCTGGTCAGTGAACCAGGTGGATCTTGATCAGTTGATCAAGATGATGATGTATGATGTCCTCTTCTCCTAAATGGTTAAGCTAGGTTTTTTCTCAAGGGACTGGCCACCCCTTGATAATGTCACTAGCACTTAGACCTTTTAGGAGCAGTTTGGAGGACCAGAGGATCACATCCATCCACTTTGGACCTTCCTTATACAGTGATGATAAGATTTCAAGTTATTGTATGAAACACTTGTGGACCACATACATTGAGAGAAGATAAAAGTTGGCACCTTGGTCTTGTGGGTAAAAGGGTTGTTTCCCCACCTTATTGTTACACCTTGGTCTTGTGGGTCCACATTTTCCTCTGATATCCAATAACCAAGGTGTATCAATGAGGATCCCCCTTGCACTTGCCACCCCTTCCAGAAGTTCATCGGCCTTGGATATTAAAGTAGTTTCTAGTCGAGGAACCTTGTCTCCTTTGAGGATTGTCCAACTTGGCCCTCTCCTATGGATATTTTCAGGTCATATATTGGTCCTTTCATAATGGTGGATGATGATGCAATTGGTCCCTCCACCACCTCTTCAGGCATTGATACCAACATGTGACAGCACCAATCTCTTGTCTCAATTCCCAGATTTGGTCTTCATCTTCACTGAAGTCAATAGGTACATGTACCTGGGTCTTAGGTCTTATAGTTTAGGTTTGCCGATTTTTGGGTTTACTCCCTCTTGTTATGTATGCAGTGTTTACTTTGTTCACATTGTTTTACCGTCTTAGTGTTTAGCAACTTTTCGGTGCCATGTTCTTTCTATACTAGTTCTTTTCCATTCCACTACTTTGGCCATTCATGGACATTACCATAATTTATTTATTTCTGTCTTTCTATAGAACAATAAAATGAAGTTGAAGAGGTAAGGATGCTCTGATCAGACTGACCTTGTAGATTGGATCAAATACTTGAACCATGTTCAGCATAATCTCACTCAAATTCATTGCTTTATTTTTTCACAATAGACAGTCTTTTTAACAACCAAATTATTGTTAGATTCTTATTTGGTTTGGAAAGTCTATTTCAAGTTATCATATGACGTAACATGTCTACTGTGTGTAACATTTTAGGCCCTTATGAAGGCGGCGTTTGGAAGATCCGGGTTGAGTTACCAGATGCTTACCCTTACAAATCTCCATCTATTGGATTTGTGAACAAAATTTTCCATCCAAATGTTGATGAACTGTGAGCTATTATTTATGTTTATCTACATGTAATCTGTTTTTAAACTTTTTTGGCACCATGTAACTACTGATAACTATAAGCAAACTGTAGTGTGCATACAAACTGCTCAAGTTTTTATTTCTGATGTTATGAAAAAGTCAATGTTGGGCTGAGTTTTCGTGTTGATCTGTTTTACCTTTTTTTTCCTTTTAGGTCTGGCTCTGTATGCTTAGATGTTATCAACCAAACATGGAGTCCAATGTTTGGTAAGGAAATTTCCTGGACCGCAATTAAAATATTGTGGATGATGATCATCTTTATGCAGCTTTCTGGAGGCCTCTATATGCTCATTCCTTGCAATGATTGCCTGGCAATTTGTTGATGCAGACCTTGTCAATGTATTCGAATCTTTTCTACCACAGTTGTTACTTTATCCAAACCCGACCGATCCATTAAATGGAGATGCAGCCTCACTTATGATGAGGGATAGGGAACAATATGATCAAAAAGTGAAAGGTATGGAAATTTAAATGCTTCTAAGCAACCAAATTTTCTGTTAATGTTTATGATATATGTAATGAACCACCTGTTTCAAGAGACTTGTTAATCAACTAGTTCAGATATCTATTATTTCCGTTTACATTGTTCAAGTTATGAACTCATGTATGGATTTGCACAGAATATTGTGAGCGGTATGCAAAGGGAGAAAATGGTTCAAATTGTCCCGAGGAAAGCAGTGATGATGAAGAGGTCAGTGATGACGATTCACAGTCTAGTGATGAGGAAGTAGCAGGCCATGCAGACCCATGAAGTGCAGACAAATGAATTCAATCTATTGTACACGATTATCACTCGTGGATTTGTACATTGATTAGGAAAGCTTCCAATTTCTAAGAATAGATTCCCTTGTGCCTCTACTTTGAGTCAAGTAAAATTTCAGATAAAACTGCATAGGATGTTGATCAAGACCAGATGAAGACTTTCATTTAGTTTGTTTAGACCACAATTGAGTGGGTATGAATCATGGTCATTTTCAATTACGATTAAGAACTAATTCCATTATGGAGTGTTTCCATGTTTAAATTATTTGAAAAATTTACAAAAGCATTGATGAAATTATGACCTCCAAAGAACTATCCTGGGAGTGGTTCGTACTCGAGCTACTTGTTTCTCTTTGTTTCATTGATAGAGAAGAAAAACCTATAACATTGATCAATGAATATACTACCACCATGAAAAGAACCAGGTTGAGATCAACCAGAATCCTGAGGTCAATGACTGTGTCTAGGGAAAAATAAGCAAATTATTCCAGGTGAAACCTTAGAGGGATCGCTGACCTAGAAGTCAATATGGAAGACACTAGCTACCTTTGGGAATTATTCCAGGTGAAACCTTAGAGGGATCGCTGACCTAGAAGTCAATATGGAAGACACTAGCTACCTTTGGGAACCTGTAACATTAATTGACAGGAGGCATAAAAAAAGAGATCATGTTATTGACAAACAACAAATGCCTTGCACTAAGATGGAGATTCCTCCCAAATATTTCAGGAAGCTCCACATCAACAGGACATGCCTTGCATTAAGTTGGAGATTCTTCTTAAATATTTCTTTTATTTGTTTGCTCGAATGTTCCTAACCTGCGGGACTGGCCTTTGGTCTAAGAAACTATGATCCAGGAGCATTTAAGCCGTCAAAATCACCTGGAAATCGCTCCTGGCCTGGGCCACGCCAACCCTTGGCATGGTTAGATTTTTTTAATTTTTTGGTGTCTCCTCCCATCATTGCCAAGTTTCAAACCTTAAGCCGCCTAACAAACAAAACCCTTGGAACACCAACTGTGCTAGTGAGACTTTGACAATTCCTCCCAAATATTTCAAGAAGACGGACACCTTGCATATAATATTATTTGGGAACTTATTAAACGTGTTCAAGGCCAATTCCTCATTTTGAATAGTCCAGTCAAAGATGTTTTCTTAGCTTTACTTGATAGATTCCTTGAGACTTAGATAGAGAACTAATTTTGAACACCAAGACATAATATCCAGAGGATAAATGGATAAATTCCATGACCTCAACATCTTACGTTTGTCATTTTGCATGCGATGGCCACTGAGAATATAACGTTAAATGTTGAAGGAAGTGACAATATCCATAATTATCAGATGTAAAGGTAGTGGGAATTTATATAAGGATTTCACTACTTACCCGACCATTTGCACCGATCGGACGACCTGGCGTGCATGAGCGGTCACATCCGACGTTACCGATCGTCCGATCGGTGCAAATGGTCGGGTAAGTAGGTTACTCGTTTATATAATGATCATATGTTATATTTAAATTTGGTTACAATTGAAAACATTTTGAGAAGACTGAATTTAATATAGAAATGAGAGAAAGATTATTTTGCATTTATCAAATGCCTATAATAATCATATGTTACGATTGAAAACATTTTGAGAAGCTAAATTTGGTTACGATTGAATACATTTTGAGAAGACTGAATTTAAAATAGAAATGAGAGAAAGATATTACATTTATCAAATGGCATAGGGATGATTGTTCCACGTCATAGGTATGACTGTTCCATCTAAAACGTGAAATAAGGTAAATTATAAAATATATTTATCCAAATATTCAAAGTTTCATTAAAACAAAATTACATTTATCAAATCTCATGGGCCTCTTTGTTCCATCTAAAACGTGAAATAAGCTATATCATAAAATATATCTACCCAAATACTAAACTAATCCATTACAGATTCCTTCCATCAACATAGAAGCCTGCCTAAATCAGTTTGTTATTATATTTTGTTTTTTTTATTTTGATTCTCATCATTTTTAATTGTATTTTTTATTAAAACAATAATTGATTTATTATAGTTGTTTTTCTTTGATTTTTTATAATTATTTTTAATTGTTTTTCTTTATGTTTTATTAAAACTTTATTTAATTTATTATAATTATGAAACTAGTTTTTAACATGCTAAAAAAGCTAATTAGTGAAACATTATTTGACTTACTGTAATTATGAAACTAGTTTTTAAAATGGTCAAAAAGCTAATCGGTGATAGGAATGGCTAATATGGTGGTTGACTTGGCAATAAATTTCTATAAACTTCAAATCGTAAATAGTTGTTTTATGTAAGATTTATTTTAGGATTGTGAATTTTAATTGATATAAAAACTTGTAGAATATTGTAAATAATAAACTTAAATAGTTGAGAGGCTTTTTTTAGGAGTTACCTTTCCACCCAACCATTTGCATCGATCGGACGATCTAGCTCATGTGAGCTTTCACATCACGCATTGCTGGTCGTCCGATCGGTGCAAATGGTCGGGTGGAAAGCTAACGCCTTTCTTTTATGTAAGATTGTAAAAAAAAATATATATATATATATATATATATATATATTTTGTTGCTTGTTTTTGGGCAAAAGTGGTGGAACCTCTCTGGCTAGCAAGGTTGTGATTGGCTAAGTAATCACGAACCAGGGGTATCTAAGCCGTCAAAATCACCTAAGGATCGCACCTGGCTTGGACCGCACCAACCCTTAACATGGTTGGATTTGTTGATATCCAACGGGATTAAAACCGGCGACCTTTCAACTTAGGGGGTGACTTAACCATACCCCGTCACCAACTGTTCTACATCTCACGGATTGTAAGATTGTAAAACTTAATTAATATAAAAACTTGTAGAATGTTGCAAATAACATTTGTTATGTGGAACTTTGTACTTTTGTGTTTTTTTTTTTTAAACAGTATATATCATTAGAATAGAAAAAAATTAATAAAGTACAACAATGGTTTTTCATAATTATTTATAAAAAACAGTCATACATCCAATTTGATCTTCCATGAAAAGTAGTGCTACAATATTGTGCATAAATGCACTATGTTATTTTAATTACAACTTTCTCTATATCCTTCCAAGTTCCATGTAGTGAACAGCATAACCATAATTAACTTTCTAAATATTTTCTACAATTTTTTTCACAAAAGCAAGTAATTTTATATTTATAAAGGGCTGAATTTTTTTTGAACATAAGAGTATAAAATTTCAAACAAAGTATCAACTTTGTGCCTTGTAGAAGGAAATTACATTTGATCAATTTAAATGCTTGAGGGTGATTGTGTCACATGTTTCAAAGCTTGGAACCTCAAGCCACCTCCGAATTGGTTGATCCCCATTCTTTTTAAAACTTTCTAAGGGAAGTTGTGATGCTTCGTTTGCAAGTATATCGCTTGTTGGTTGTCTTCACGACGTACATGGAATAATTGAGCTGTTTGAATTCATAGCAAAAGCCTAATGATGTGATAATGATGTGATTTTGGAGCCTGTCAACAATTTTGTTCACAAGATTTTTAATTTTCTTTGTTTAATAAATGATAAGCAAGGAGTCCCCTATTACAAAGATCAATTGTATTCCAAGAATGATAGCATGTTCTAATCCTAGATACAATGCATACCGCTTCACTTGATTATTAGTGGTAATACCTACCCCACATGCAAAGGTTAATACTATATTTCCTCTAGGAACTAGAAGGATCTTTATCGCACCTATCTCCTCAAGCTAAATATCTTATACATTATTATTTTGTTTATGATTTCTTTTGTCTAAATCAACACTAGTACTAACGTATAGGATTCAGGATTCAAATGTGAATGTTTCATGGATGGAACAAAGGTTCAATTAAAGTGTTAAGCACTATAAATGTCATTTTTTCTTTTTTTTAATTAAAAGACAATGTCTTGGATTTACTCTTATTTGTTTATGATTTTTTTTTATAAATTATTAAGAGTAAAATGTATAGGATTCAAATTTGAATGTTTTCATGGATGACTCAAAAGGTTCAATTAAAGTATTTGAGCACCAAAAATGTCATTATCTTGTCTTTAGTAATTAGAAGGCAATGTCTTGGATTCAAATTGGTAGGAGATTCTTAAACAAGTTTTGTAAAGTTATTATATACTTTTTTGTAATTTTTTTTCAAGAAGAAAAGTTTCATCCTTTTTTATATTAGCAAAGGACCTAATTACATGCCATAGGTATTCTCCAAAGTCTTCAAAAATATTACATCATCTACCTCTTATAACTATACATATAAACTTGCCAATCCAAAAGTAAATATATATCCAATCCGTCATGCAATATCATAACTGAAATGACAAACAAAATAAATCCCCATACCAACTACGAAAAATGAAAAAAATAAATACCATTACCCTCTCATTCTATAACCTCTAATCTAAGGAAGATAAGGAATAAGTGTGCTCGTATATCGATGTATCTTCTATGAATTCCTGCAATGTCAGAAGACCAAGAGGTAATCTCAGTGCATCCTTCAATAGCCCATCCGCTAGATGATTATGTTCCATGTATATATGACGGCAGTGAAAAGCAAGTCCCTATGTAATGCTTGGATCCTATAACACCAGTGACCCAGTTCTAAAACAGTAAGTTTTGTTGCATCGTTTATCCACTCAATGATAGTCTTGGAGTCCTCGAAAATTCAAAGTTTTAGAAGGCCCATCCAATGAGCAATGTGTAGGAGTACCCAAAGTGCCAACAGCTCAGCACAAGTATTTGTACTCCTACCACAACCAAAACAGAGCAAAAAGAAATGAGTTTTCGAAAGATATAAAATCGCTCTAGCACCTCCCAAAAAAATTGCAACCACTCCAAAAAAACAAGTGGTTGCGTTCACTTTTGGACCAATTCCAATGTCTTTGTGCCTATGTTTGATAGGGGGAGGCGAATAGTCGACAATAAGACTGAGACCCTGTGCCACAGCAACCTGGACAAGAGGTTTAGTACCAGCAAATAAAACAGCATTCCTTCTCAACCAAATGGACCAATTACAGAAAAATGGAAGATAGAACGATCTCGAGCCCTTCGAAACCATCCCAACAATTATCATGCAGATTTTGATCCTCCCAACAATAAAACAGATCCAAAGACTCCACCAGAAGTGTCTTCGCACCGCCTTGCCAAATCCACAATCCACAAAAAGGTGGTGAACAATTTCACCCTCACCCCAACACAAAGGACAAATGCTCGATCCGACCTACCCCCATTTGATAAGGTTGTCCCAAGTACTGATCTCATTCATCATGTATGGCCAGCTAAAACATTTGATCTTCAATGGCAACCTTCAACTCCATAAGTCCCTCATCCACCCCATCCCTGCGATGAGTTCAAAGATGATTCCACCATGAAGATATAAAATAAGTCAACAGTAATTTGTCCATTGGACTTGTTATAGGACCAAACAAGTATATCCTCCCCATCCACAAGGCGTAATCCCAGGTGCTATAAGGCAGCTATATAAATGATCCCACTCTTTCCACTCTCCAGCAAGGTAAAGGTCATCTGTCGACAACCAATAGGAACCTGAATCTGTCCATTCCCTAGGCACACATGCTTGATCCAACGTCTTAATGCCATGGTCCCACAGATAACTGATAAGGGCACCCGATGGTGTGTAAGAGACTGCTCCCTCCCAACTAGCAAATCCACCTCAACAACCACAGCACTGCCCCTGGCCACTTTCCAACTAATGGACTTACTGATCCAACCCATGACATGTATAAACCCATTTCAAATGGACTTTCTTGTAATGCAAGTACAATGAACACACTTTCATTATCCATTTACATGATTAGTACCATTAGTAATAAACAATCAAGTGTCCTCTAAAAGCTTGAAAGTCTCCATAAACAAAACAAAAAAACCTTCTACATAGCCATCACAAATTGTTAACTTGAATTCTCTCGAGCATTCATTTATAAATCTTTCATAAACAAAACCCTTTAAATAGCATCACAAATTGTTAACTTGGATGCTCTAAAGCATTCACACTTATAAGTCTTTTGCACTACTTAAGCCATTGCTATGGCTAGAGAGAATGACAACTATCTTCTCTTAATAGCAAAATCTTATTTCTCTTGGAAATGAACCTACTAAACATGTTAGAAACTTTGATCTTACTTATCTTGGTTCACTAAACATGTTAGAAACTTTGATCTTACTTATCTTGGAAATGAACCTAATTAACATGTTAAAAACTTGTTGAGAATAAAAAACTCTCCCGCAGATTTCCTATTGGTTTTAAACTACTTCCCTTCAAAAAAAATTATACCTCTAAAGTTCCTTGCATCTTGATTGATTGGTATCATTTTGCATTATTGAAACATTTTCTTGTAAGATTGGCACAATTAAGATTGATGTAAGTTATCAAGAACCTTGTTTCTTCCCTAGCCAATCAACAAATTTGTTATTTTCTAGTGCCCCTGGATCACTTAGCTCTTTGTGGGAAACCTATAAAGAAAAATTTAATGCGCCCTTGGATCACTTAGCTCTTTGTGGGAAACCTATAAAGAAAAATTTAATGCTCATTTAGCCCTGCGTGGGGAACCTATAAAGATGAATTAAATTTACAGTGACCAAATTTATAATTATATGATGGTATCTAATGTCAAAAATTATATAACTTATAGATCAAATTTCAAAATTAGTAAAAATTATAAAATTGAAATTATTATCTAATGTCAATGATTTTAAAGACCATTTATATTCTCACAAAATGGCAAATCTTTTCCCTTCATAGTGTTTAAGAAACAATTTTAACACCATGTTTCACCATGAAGCTTCACTTCATATCTTTTCCCTTCATAGTGTTTAAGAAACAATTTTAACACCATGTTTCACCATGAAGCTTCACTTCATAGTGTTTTAAGAAACAGTTTAACACCATGTTTCACCAAAAAGATACATTTTTTAAAAGTTTGGTCCATATTTTAAAAAATATATCTCAATCTATCATTAAACCCATTTACCTTATTAAAACTTTAATTTTTAATTAACCTCTAAATCTTCCACTACTTTTTGAAAAAATAACCTCTAAAATCTTTCACGTTATTTTATCAATAAATTTAAAATGCATTGTTTTTAGAATTTTTAAAACTCTATTTTTGAAAAAATAACCTCTAAATCTTTCACGTTATTTTACCATTAAATTTAAATGCATTGGTTCTAGAATCTTTAAAGTCGTCAATATTTTGATAAAATAAACTAACACCATATTTTCTTCAAATTTAAAAGCATTTATATTTATGGTTTTAATTGGAATTTAAAGATAGTTTTTAAAAGTCCATGGTCTCCCATGCCACCCATGTTTCAGGGGTTGGTTTTGCTTGGAATTTAAAGACGGTTTTTAAAGTCCATGGTCTCCCATGCCACCACTGTTTCAGGGGTAGTTTTGTTTAAAAATTAAAGATATTTTTTCAGTCCATGATCTTCCATGTTGTTAAATGTAATGGTATGATTAGTGTGTTGTTAAATGTAATGGTATGATCAGTGTAATGTTATGTTCAGTTCTGTGAAATGTAATCCAGAGAGCAACGTTACTATCAAAATGCAATCAGAACGGCAGAGGTTATATGAAATTCCAACACTGACCCCCCTGTCACCTTTCCATCTATCCCCTTCCCTAACTACCCCTCCGCCATCCCACCTACCTCCCCCTCCCACCGCTCTCTCATACCTATAAAGAGAGAAAAAAGGGATCGCTGTAATCTCAGCCACTATCCGCCCCCTTTCATTCTGCCCTTTTATATTGAAACAGTGTCTATAGCTTATGCATAAACAGAACCTCATCTCCTTCGCCGGCTCACATTCTTTAACAGGTACGCGGTCAGAGATCTAATTTTCCTCCCACTGCTGGGACAAACTATCAACAACAGGGGTGTGGTCTCCACCCCCAAGACGACAAACTATCAACAACAGGTGTGTAGCCTCCACCACTAAGACGCAATCGTATATGGCAGCATCTCGTATTTGTTCAGCCTCGATACACATTTCATTCTAAGAGTGTAACATACGACAATAATGCAATCCAAACAACATCAAGGGCAAAACCCTGCGACATAAGTTCTTTCAAAGTAAATCTTAAAACCGCTGAATCTTCAAATCCAGAATTAAAGCTTTCAAAGCAAGCCCATTTTCTTTCAGATATGAATAAACATGGCTCAAGCTTGCATATCTAATTCATAAATAAGATGCTAATCACATTATATGTACTATTAACATTGCATCCAGATAACTTTTGCAATGCTTCGTGAGAAATAGAATAAACTTTTACATTTGTACAAGCATACCATGATAATACAATTAAAAACTATCGACCAGACTAAAATCATACAGAAACATTCATTCATTAATTACAGAAAACATATACTTTGACATTATGAAAAGCACAAAGATTCATACGGCATTCTGCCTTCTACATTCGAGAAGGCGCCGTGAAAGAAAAATACAAATATAGTCCTTCCGTGCAAATTCGGATTTGAATCAAAACCTTAAACAGAAACCCCCCCTAAAAATGACAATTTACACATCTAACAAATGCCCAATGCTGCAATTCAGCATTGCTTCAGTGACATCAGGCCTACAAGTTCCCCAAAAAGCAGAACATTGGTGTTTAGAAACACCACAAGCACACCAGAGCCCTCCCTGCTTAACCTCCAAAGCCGTACAGGGTTCGGCCCTGCCTCTTCAAGGCGTAGACGACATCCATAGCTGTAACAGTCTTTCTCCTCGCATGCTCTGTGTAAGTGACAGCATCCCGGATAACATTCTCTAGAAAAATCTTCAGCACACCTCTGGTTTCTTCATAGATGAGACCGCTGATACGCTTGACTCCTCCTCTTCTGGCAAGACGCCTAATGGCCGGCTTTGTAATGCCCTGGATGTTATCCCGCAATACCTTCCTGTGCCTCTTGGCACCTCCTTTCCCCAAACCCTTGCCTCCCTTTCCACGCCCCGACATCTTTCACTCTTCGAATATCCACAGGTCCCGGTATCGAACCCCAACTGCTGATCGCTTTTCTGCTCTCGATTAGTAAATCCGGGGTTCCCAGAAAAGAGTATATATAGTCAATATAGAATGGCAGAGCTCCAACTGTACAGATATCCACCCTCCACGTGTTTCTCATCGACGATTTGGAGGTCTCGATCCGTTGCAGCGCATTCGATCAATGTGGACCGTCAATGAGGTGCTATCGACGGCTGAGAATAAGTTGACGAGGATTGGTCCTGGGGCATTTGCTACAATAGGCTTTCGATGTGTGTTTTCTCTCAGATGTGTGTTGGAGAGAGAGTGGAAGGAAGAGTGAGAAACGTGTATGAATGAGTAAGAATTTTTTTAATTTTAATATAATTTTTTTTAATTGTTGAAAGAATCATCAGCCAATAAATTAACAGATAGATTTTAATAAATTAGTTATGAGATTAAATAGTTATGTGGTACAATAGAACTATACTTGTGTTTGGTATTTTTTAAGAGAATAAAACATTCAAGGATTAAATATAGTGTTGACTCTTCTTCTTTTTTTATAAAAGAATCAACTTTTATAATTGTTTTGGTCTAGATATTTTCACAATGATAAGATAATTATTTTTGTACATATAAGTTTGACACTTCCAGGGCATCATGTAGGTGTTATTGTGGGATACTCTTCAACCACCTTTTAAATCCTGATCTTTATATTCATTAATAAGCAAAGGGCATCAAAACATGTATCTCATATCTAGGAAATCAACAAAGATACCTCCAGGAGGTGGCTGAAAAGTAAGCCACCCAGATACAAATAGATAAAAAAAATCCCAGAATAGATATAAAGCTACTACAAAGAAAATCACCTGAAATACCTGCAAGGAGACAAGTCATACAAACCCAGAGCACAAGGAGAGACCAGAGAGCTTACACCAGAGATGCCTGCCCCAATAAACAAGAAAGATCTCAAAGAGATACTAAAAAGTGCCCAAGAAGAAAAGGAGACTAAACTCCGACACTGAGCTCTAAAAGAGCTTAAAATCACCACTCATGCAAATAATGCCATCAATAATTTAAGAAAAGGAACCAAAGCCAGGAGCCAAATCAAGGGCATCTTTGGATAAGCCATCTGCTCTCTGATTGTGCTCTCTGTATACATGACGGATGTTCAAGCAGGAAAAACAAGAGATCAAGTGTCTGATTTCATCACACCAGTGACCTAGTGCTAGAGATGGTAGGGATGCCTTGTTTAATGCCCAGTTAATGATGACAGATGAATCTCCGAAAATATGTAATGATGGGAGCCCCATTTCTTTTGCCACAACTAAAAGAGCCCACATAGCCAAAAGCTCAGCTCTCGTATTTGTACAGGTTCCACAACCAAGTTTAAAGTTTAGTGAATGTACATTGCTCAAAGCAAGGAAGAAACCTGCACCATCGAACTTATTAGTTGTTGCCCCATCAAAAAAACCGTGAGGATAAACCAACACCAGAGTTGGACCAATGTTCCTAGTCTTTATCTTTTCTTTTTCAGGTACAGGATAATAATGCATAAGGCAATCCACCTATTGAAACAAACTATGCATAGAGACTGCTTTATCATCAAAAATGCATAAATTGCATATTTTCCAGATACTCCTGAAAACGAAAAGAGGAAGGTAACAACAATTTTCATGCAGAGAATACTCAGTATACGGTCTTCAACCACCTTGTCTACAACCGTTACACAATGCAATGATACATAACCTATTTATTGTTATTTAAAGGGGACTCATTACCATGCCTGGAAATTGACGGCTTACATAACGTTTTTTTTGGTTTTAAAGATGTATTGGATAGGTGGCTTTAGTTTTGGCACATCACCATCTACCGGTTTACAAAATCGCATCCCGTCAAATTGACGTTGAGGTACCTTCTTTACCTGTCATAAATTCTAATACCTCCTTCTAGCGATAACAGCTTGTAAAACAGTTCTGACCACTGGCCTGGAACATTTTGGTTTATTTCGGCAAATGAAGGAAACCTTGGACATTGTTTTATTTACGAAACATAAAAACTTTAGCAAATATAAAAAATATTAAAATATTGTTGTTGAAAAAATTGGAGCCTCATTTTCCCAGGTGAGCTCCCCTCCAAATTTTCATGGTGACCATATTATGTGCAATATTTAACTCTCTTTTGCCTCTCTTCATAAACGTTGTTTGTTGCTTTTCTTAAGAAAATGCTTTTATACATCAAGTGTGTGTGTGTGTGCACTGTGTGTTGCGTAAGGTTTAGGGCAAGGTCTCCACTGCTTGACCTGTTGATGTGAATCGATAGGATCCAGGCGATAGATAGCAAGCAGGTGACTTGACCAACTAGAGACGGAAGAGAGCAAGCGCTCAAATGTCCTTTCGGGTTTCTCTCCTCTTGTTTTAACATATATAATAATAGACTTGACTTGTTGATAGAGTCAATTCATACGATGAAATGCCACTTTTTATTATTTCAATTTCGGTTTACTCAATGCCACTGGTACCTTCTCTTCCTTGGCCTCAACCGGGCTTAGCCTGGAGTTAATGCCGACTTAAACATTTAGGTTTTATTTTTTAATGAATTATCTACCCAAATCTTGTCATATAAACAAGGTTGGGTCAAGTTGAATGGAAGAAATATGAAGTGAATAAAAAAAATGACAGGTATGCATTTACATAAGACGTAAATTGACGAGCATTTTAAAACTGTAACCGTCAACAAATTTTATTTGACAGGCCGGTAGAATTTGAAATTCCAGGCATGCTCATTACTTTTATACCTCTCACTTAACATGGGATCCATCACCATGATTTCTACAACATACCATGTCATTGGTGCAAACATAATGAATGAGGTACCAAGCGGATTTAGACTCGTGACATTTTATAGTCTTATTGATCAAAAGAGATCATATTGCTAACTGAGCTACATACAAGTCTCTTTGACTTTGTTCTCGACTATTTGCTTCATACTTGTATTGTCTTCTTAGTCAAACTCATCGTACTTCTAACGTAATCCACTTGAAATGTTGATTTTAAATCTTTGATATGTAAATTTGACATCTCTCTAATTTGTGAGTATGTTGCATAGGGTGGGAGAAATCGTTGCTCAATTTCGATCTCCTTATTTTCGACAAGCTATAAGCACCTCATTGTGTAGCATTGAATGTTACGATGGGTGGGTGCTTTGTTGGTTGTTGGATCTCAAGTAGCTTGACATCCAATGGCCAGTAAAGCACCCACTGCAACATTCAATGTTGTGCAGTGGGGTGCTTATTGCTTCCCCTCATTTTCACATACTTGGCATAACCTTTCCTCCCATTACTCCTTAGATTGTTATCATCTTCTTGTTTCACATCTCAAACTATGTGAGTTGGTTCTTAGTTATGATATTATTTGTTTTTCATGCCATGAGATCTTAAGTTTGAGATAGTTTTGCACTTTGATCCCCTTGTCAAGTTGTGTATGTAGTATTGTTGTTTTCTTTTGTCATGTTTTCTTCAATTTCCCTTGATGTAGTGTTCTTGTAAATGGCTTGTTAGCATTATTTTATTAGTTGGGCACCTTTCTTCTTACATGTCCCAATCTTCAAACCATTTTCTACACTATTGATTCCATGTTTTATTTCTCCTTTTTAGCAATTTTTTGTTTGTACGAACTCATTTTTCTCAATGCCTCTCATTCTATTGGGTGTAGTCTTGTTTTAGCAAGGACTGTCTCATAAATGATGATCAATGATTTATGTGCTAACTCAATTTGGTTTCATGTGGTTGCATAATAAAAAAGAGAGGAGAGGAGGTGATACAAGAGTTTAAAGTTGTAAAAACTATTTCAAAACACCAAACATGATGTATTCCAATGTGCATTATTGCATCAAGAGTAGCGAGGTGCTCTACATCCCAACATGGGGGAGATGTTGCCACATATGTAACATAGGTGACAACAACAAAAATTGAAGTAAAATTATTCAGTAGCATATGTCGACTCAATTTTAAATTTTACATAAAAGCTAAAAAATATAAAACCAACATATATCCATCTTGAACTCATATCTATCAAGCACAAGAGGGATCAAATTCCTTATTTCACTCAATGCTTGATAAATTTGAGTTTAAGATTCCTTGAAGATTATCATAAATACAAGCTTAGATATAGCAAAGTTAATGCCATCATTTGTTCTTAATGTTTATTGATGTTCTTAATGCTCTTACTTATTATTTGCCTTGGTTATCCCATAATTAGTTGTTGTGGATTTCGGTGTTCAACTTATACTCTATTTCACAAACTAGAGTTAATAATAATGATAGTAAGTTAATTTGAAGCTCATGTCTCGTGAGACACCAAATTGATGTATGAAACACTCCCTCTACAGATAGATTTGATTGCTTGAATCTATGAAAGTGCACAAACCCTAAACCCTTCCAAATTCAAACTTGTGACCTTGCAAGAGGAAACACATGTTTTTAATCATTAGGCCCAATCAAGCTTTACTTTCCATTCATCCAATTTTGTAGGAGGACTAAAATGTTACTACATTTCAATGACTTATAAGGCAATCTTTATGAGCATCTTCGCATAATATTATACTCATTAAGAGTTGAATTAATCAAGGCATTCAAGTTAAAATGACCAATGCAAATGAAAACATACACTGTTTTCAATAGTTTGGTTTGATGAGTATAAAAATATCCTATTTAAGTATAATAAAATAGGAAAAAATTTATGGTTACCATATAATTGATCATGTATAGATGTGTGTGAGAGAGAGTGTGATGGTGGATACAAGCTCACTCAAGCTATACTTTCCATTCATCCAACTTTATAGGAGGACTATAATGTTACTACTTCATTTGGACGAATTATAAGGCAATTGTTATGAACTTATTCACACAATATTAAACTCATTAAGAGTTCAATTAATAAAGGCTTTCAAGTTCAAATGACCAATGCAAGTGAAAACATTCACTATGTTTTCAATAGTTTGGTTTGATGATTATAAGACTATCCAATATAAGCATGATAAAATAGAACAAATCATATGGATACCATATAATTTATCATACATACATGTGTGTGGGTGTGATGGAAGTGGATATAGTACTAGTATATTTTGCACAAGATGACATGGAGACATCATCTTTCCATTTCAAGAATAGGTTCTTGAGGAATGGAAAGAGAAGGAACAAAGCAAGGTAGATGCTCTTGGAATTGGTGTATGCAACTATTTGGAGGAGGCCATTATTTCCCTTCAGAAAATACCATCAAAAGAAGACCCTTGTGTTCTTCCAAGGATTCATGATCTTCGTCAATACCACCCCATGAATGACTATGGCAATGATCACATTTATCTTTGGATAAACTTATGTTTCATCAGTGATCCCACAAATGTGGTACTTGGTGATGGGATTGGCAATATTCAATTTAGTGACTAATTAACGAGTATGTGGCCTAAGCCTTTACACCCCAATCATAAGTTAGGACAATTGTGTGATCATGAAGGAAACTAGTTTTTTACTTCCACTAGTTGTCATGATTAATTGATCGTGGATTGCTAGGGTTTTCTACGAATTCTGAATAAACTAGGTGTGTAAATCATAACAAGTTGAGATTGGAATTGACATAAATCTGCTTTTTGAAAAGCTTGGAAGGCTTGGGAAAACCCACTACCTTTGAAGCTTGGGGAAAACCAAGGGTGAAGAATGTAGATTCATGTGGCAATGCCTCCCAAGGCAACACTGTTGTTTTCTATCAAAATGTCTTGTCTAGTAAGTCCTCTACCCATTGGTAAATTGTTTTGAATCCTTTATAGTTGAGGTTGGTCTCCTTGAATATATATATGTGTTTGTGTGTGTGCATACATATGTATATACTATATACATACATGTGTGTATATATACATACACATATATGCATACATACTTGTCCATTGGGCATAGCTCGAGTGGTTGGGAGATTTGGTTATTGCGCTCCTCACCCCGGGTTCGAATCTCGTTGCGGACATTTGCTCTTTCAGAGCCCTCATATGCATTGAAATCTTAGGCTAGTGAGCCGTTTATCGTGATTAATGATGCCCAAGTTCATGTATACTTTCCTAGCAAGTATAAGATATTTTCCCAAGTGGACGTAGCCATGGTGTAAAATTGGGCTTCCATGGTGAACCACTTTAAAAAAAAACTATTAAAATATATGCATACATACATATGTGTGTGTGTGTGTGTGTGTGTGTGTGTGTGTGTGTACATACATATGTATACATACATATACATATACATATACATATGCATACATGTACATGTTCACACACACACACACACACATATATATATATGGTATTATCTTAGAAAATAATATCAATGAATGGCTAGAAATGGAAGGTAAGCGGGCTAAAGGCCAAGCAGGTTTTAGAAGGCATCATTCAACCACCTACCACCTCGTTATGCTTAGGATCATTAGAGATGAATGTCGTAATAATAAGTGTGACATATTTTGTTGCTCTGTGGATTTTAGAAAAGCTTTTGATACAGTGCCTAGAAATAACCTATGGAATATGCTAGAGGAGCTTAAGGTTCCTTTTGAGTTGAGAGTTTTCATGATACTTGGTTATATGAAAATGTCATTGCCAAGTTTAAGAATAATGAGGGGTGGATAACATATATAAATTGAAATATTGGAGTTAAACAAGGCTACCCCCTCTCCCCTACCCTTATTGGCATTTACATTGATAAGCTAGAAAGGTGTTTAGAAGAAGCAGGTTGTGCCGGTACAATCTTAGCTAGGATAGTTATCATCCTCCTACTTTATGTTGATGATATTGTTCTTATGGCAAGGCATCCTTCTTATCTCGATAAGCAAATAAGAATTCTTAAAGTTTTTTGCTATAACATGGGTATGATTGTTAACACCGACAAGACAAAAATCATGATTATAAAATTTAAGAAAGACACCTATGCAAATTTTATTTATGATAATAGAAATCTATAGGAAGTGACTTCTTACAATTATCTCAGAATTGATATTCATCACAAGATCAATTGGAACTATATCATTGAGAAAATGATTAATGGAGGGTGGAAAGCTTATTTTGGTCTTGAAAATAACTGTAAATCAGCCAATCTAGTCATGTGGGATAAAAAGAAGTTCCTCTTTGAAACTCATGTCATCCTTGTTATCTTATATGGTTGTGAAGTATGGGGGTGCAACATTTCTAAAGAATCTTGGAGGAATATTGAGAAAATACAGAAGTAGTTTATAACTTATAACCTCAAAATTAAAAGCAATATGCCTTACCCTATTCTCCTCATAGAAGTGGGTCTTTCCCCCATCGAGAGCATGGTTATGACTAGGTACCTGATGTATGAGCATAAGATAAATAACATGGGAAATGAGAGACTTCCTAAAATTGCTTTAAACTCAATTCAGAACCAACTACGCCTCAAGTGGTGTCAGTGTAAAGATACCATGGCTTGGTTAAACCACTGGGGAATTGATGAAAACGACATTTTGCAGAACATTGATAATGTCAAAAATATTATTGCTTCTAAGTTTAAAGAGAAATCATGGTCTAAGAAAATTTAGCAGTTAAGAGAAAATTAAGATACTATTAGGAGGTCATTAATAATCCTTAAGGAGGTCATACTATATATATAGTATGACCTCCTTAAGGATTATTAATGACCTCTAGGATTATTATAGAGGTCATTAATAATCCTTACGGAGGTCATACTATATATATATATATTGAAGAGGAAACCTGTTATGGAGAGAAACTTCCTATGGCTTGGGGTGTACCACAACAGACTGAATGACACTAGAAATCAATCCTTTCCAATATGCAAAAGCAATAAAGACATCTAACACTAAGGGATATGAATCGTACCTTATTCTAGACGATTGAAGTAGATCCCCATTGAGCTTTTCCAACCACGCTTGTATTCACAATTTGCTCTCAACAACAACAAACAAGACAAGCATGCTATGTATTCAAGTGTTAGGCCTACTCTATCATATATAATCAATCATGTATAAGAAAATAAAACATCCATGGATACAATATTCATATTTACGCATATGTATTGGACAGGAAATGGATATTTCTATTAAGAAAAATAGAGATACAATAGTGACAACCTCTGCCGGAACTTCTTCGAACCCGGGAAACTGAGTCCTCCACTTGGCCTCCACCACTTCAATCCTCCATCTCTCAATGGAAATCTCACAAAGCAAAGGCAAGCTTGGGAAGAGCAACACTATGTGCTCCAAAGGGATGTAGACTCGAGCATAACAAGTGAGGCAACAATGGACTATAGTTTCCTTGCTCTCAATTTTTTCCTCCTTTAATGTATCCAAGAGGCTCAATATATAGTACTCCAAAGAGGCAAAGGAGGGTTGAGTCCAAGCGTTCTCAAAGCATATGGAAGGCCAAGAGACAAGATATTCAGACCCTTACGAGGAAAACTCCAAAAATATTTGTCTTCATGCACATTTCCCGATGTATGCGGGTTTTGGCTCAAAATCTACGTATGCACACGAGTATGGATTTAAAAGTCACGTATAGGCATAAACAGATGTTTTTTGGGGATAATCTTGGAACATCAAAGTATAATATGGGCAAAGGGGGTCCATAGAGTCTGCAGAGGGACAGAGAAGGCCATAAATATGTGATCAACCAGGTGTGGTAAAATCAACTATAACAAATGCCCCCTAATGTGTGAGGTTAGAGGGGTAACATGATGGCCGAAATACATTATAAAATCCATCCCAGAAGTGGAGTAATGAAGACCCAGGTGGAAGAACCATCCACTCATCAGTATAATACAATGATCAATCTTTGCATATGACTGCAAATATACATATATCAATCCCAGATACATAAGAGTACAATGGCCATGAATAGGCATGATATACAAATGTCATGTGTGGTCATCGCCACGTACAATATACAATGAATCAAGATCTCCATAATGGATGAAGATATCTGATATATACTGGAATCTGGTCATGAGAGCTGAAATATCATGAATACTGGCACGATCAAGGAGGTAGCATATGTGGAATGCCACCAATCTCGGAAGTCTTCTACACAAACCGCTGTGAGTACATGTCCTACCATGTGAATAGATGTGTTGAGGTCGAATATAATAGTCCATCGTCTGATTATCGGTCATTGATGTATACCATTAAAAGATGCGATATCACCCACCGATAATTATAATGGGAATCAAGGTACATAGTGCAATCTAACAAGTGTGAATAGATGTGTTGAGGTCGAACACTTGAAAGAATCCATCGATCAGGGGACATTGATGTATTTCCAAAACTATCGATGGCAAGAGAACCTACCACTGATGACTGTAAGTCTCAAGGCACTCAAATAGACTCTAGACTCCTATTCCAAAATAAATGATTTGAAGTCGATGGAATGGAATTTGCTAGAAAGAGGGAATTAAGACATCCCCCATCAACCAACATGAGGTACTCAGTAACGCTAGATATTGTGGAAGAACTCAAGTGAACAAGATGTGCATGAACTAGTAACTGTACCGGGAATGGCTGACATGCAAACTCAAGATAATTGAGGAATGACCGACTAAGGCTTCAACTTCCTTCGAACAAGAGCATAAAGTGAATGGTGACTGAAGGTAGGCAACATGGACTCGATATGAAAATTGGGACATCTCTATGACACAGGAGGCATCGACAGAGGCTCCATGGGGACTGGAAGCATAACCAATCAGTGGAGATAAACTCATAGATGTCATACGATCATGCAGGAAGCAAATTTGATTTCCTACCCAAAAAACATCGTAGTAAATTTAAGATCATTATTGGAAATTTTACAGTGGTGGATGGATCTATAGAGTCTAGACTCGTAAGAGTTTGATATATATTAAGTTATTTTATTTTAAATTTTTGGTTGTGATGTGGCTAACACCTTTTCTTTTGTGGCAGAACTTGTTTTGACTGTCTCCATTGTGAAGGTTGTAGAACATACCAGGAACACAGAGAGGGGGGGTGAATCTGTGTGTGCAGTCTTTATTACTTTTTCAACTTTTATAATCAACAACTTATTCAATATTATGCATTGTCACATTATCATTATATGACCATCAGCATTGTTATCATCATCATATCATCATCATCACATAGAAAGCAAAGCAACACAATACACAATATTTTTACGTGGAAACCCAAGTCCTGGGGGGAAAACCACGGAAGCCTTTTTAATAATAGTTGTCCAGAAATAACTGGATGTAAGGAACAACTCCTTTATTATAGACTTCAATTTTTCAGCTTCAACTGAAAGGAGGATACGACCCCCTGTTTTACAGGCTGCGACCTGAAGGAAGCTACCACTCCCTAGTTTTCCGGCTTCCACCGGAAGGAGGCTACGACCTCCTTTCCTTGCCCCGTCCTGCCACCCTGATAAGAAGATAGAAATAGCTGAACCACAACCGCACTGATCCTGCGGACCTGTTATTCAACACTTGTACTACACTGCACAATCTGTACCACACCGCACAACCTGTACCACACCGCACAACCTGTACCACACTGCACAATCATTGCCACTACTAGCCACTGCTCATTACTTGATCACTACTCATCAACCGATTGTTGTCCACTATATCACAATACTCATCAACATGTACAATCAACCTATACCAATCAATCTGTTTCTCACATCAACCAACTCAGTCAAACTGAGTCTGCTCACCAAAACCTGTCCACCTGAATCAAACCAACTGCTCATACAGCTCAGCCAATCGAAGTCAAGCCAATTTCTCATAAGGCAACCTATGCCAATCCAATCTCTGAATCTGCTGCAGATATCACTGCCAAGTCAGCCTTATCACTGACACACACGCTGCTCTATACGTCCTTGCCATGTACAATCATCATAGAATAGCATCATCATAGGGTATGCATCCTTAACATCATCATATTCAAGAGTTCATCATATAGAAATGCATCATCTTGGGGTATAGGATTGTTTCATCAATATAGCTTGTATCATGTATCAATATACCACTTTACTACTGTATATTCAGACACTTGCACACTTTGCTGGACTTTTCTTTGTACATAACAATATCTTTGTACAAACTAAATGTTGTTTATATTTCACACATTCACATCACTGAATATAGATCACAATCCATTTACTTCATACATTTGTATATCAACAATCATACACATACTGTGTGCATCAATATAAACATACCTTGAACTTGGGCTGTGTATGTCCAAGATGAAAACAAAGTTTTGGTCACTGCAAAACATCCACGCTTGAACTGTTCAAGCCAAAATTTAGTTTACTGCTTTTCTGGTTTGTCCAGTGCCTCACCATTTTCTTTCATCCATGAATGATTTAAAAACTCAGCAGCCGTAAGAAGTTTCTTGGGATCATGTTCAAGCATCCTTTTGACCAGGTCTTTTGCACCACTAGAAATAGATGGCCATGGTTCACTTTCAAAATCGTTATTTCCATGAAATATAGCATCAAATATACCTTGTTCCGTCTCTGCCCAAAATGAAGGCACGCCTGAGAGAAGAATATATAATATCACACCAGCACTCCATATATCTATTTCTGGTCCATACCATCGCCGCAATACTTCAGGAGCCACATAATATGCACTTCTCACGATGTCTTTGAAGACATCACCCGGCTTAAAGAAGACCGAAAGGCCAAAATCAGTGGCCTTATCTCAATTCACTACAAAATCTCAATCCACTTCTCCTAGACCACGGAATTCAACAGTCCACTTCATTCAACAAACCTCTTAACTCACACTTCATTGGATTTCCATATATCGAGACAAAAAAAATTGTGTTCTGCTGCTTCCTCAGTCCACCATACTCTGCGAGCTCATTCTCTCTTATCACATCTGCTGCAACGCTGCCTGCCGGGTTTGATTCCCCTAACACTCTAGATCTCCAATGCTACGAATTCCTCTGTATCGGCGTCAAAACAAAATCTCTGCTGCGGATTCCAGTCTGGCCAATATTTCCTTAATATCTGACACCTAACCTGACTTTTTCTTGTTCTTGTTATAAGCAGCGTTCTTCCGCAATATTTATTTTAGCATACAGATTTCAGCATCACGCTTATTAACTGCTTCTCCATCTTCAATCAAGCTTTACGAACAACATCATTATTCATCCACCCGACCTCCAACAGATTCGATCCTTGAACTCCAGTCGAGTAGCGAAGCTGACGTTATGAGTGAGTGGGAAGCCGTCTGCCTGCCTGTTGTAATGTCGGTCAGATTTTCTACCCAGTTGAACAGCTAGGGGGCTGGTTTTGTCTAGCTAAGCATTCAAACACCCGCCAATACCCTACGTTCAGACACTATTGCTCTGTGGCTCCCATGAAATTTTCTTCAGCCAACGAGTAAAGGAGAAAAATCTCAGAGAAAAAAAAATTCCCACGGACTCCATTGCTCCTGCTGCTGCCTCAGAGCTCCACCAAAGATTTCCACGGCCAACACTTAAAAAAAATTGATGCGACTATTGCAATAGTAGATCACCAGCCATATTCATTAATCAAAGAAAAAATATAGCTACATTTATATGAAAGGAAAAAAGGAACATTTCCTTGATTTAATGATTATTTATTATTTATTTATTTATTTATTTTTATTAAACGTTTCCTAGTTTTAATGAGTTTTTGTCATATTTTATTTATTTATTATATATATGTATATATATATATTTTTTAAAATAAACAATTCCTTGTTTTATGAAAAAGAATGTTTTTTTTTTGTAAATCATTTTAATATTTAATAAAAAGAATTAATATTTAATTAATTATTAAACCTTTAAAACTTTATTAATATTTTATTAAACCTTTAATATTTTCTTTATTAAAACTTTTAATATTTAAACTTAAGGGTAGTGGTTAAACGTATTGGGGATTTAGGGACTTCTCCTAGGGTAACAAGACCTTAATAGCACACAAGTGACCACTAAAGGGTAATAGGACAAGATTGTGGTACTGGGAAATCATAAGACAACTTAGGGGTACTTGAACACTCTACAGGGCTTTTGGCATTGTCCCAAGGGATCCAAGAGCTTCAGACTTGGGCTTGAACAAAGTCAAAAGGTCTCCTTTGACGCTGACACTTACTCAACCCTCAGAGGCTCCTCAAGGGGCACCAAGACACACTGACACACACCTGTTGGCATCAATGACAATTTAGTCAACAAAGGTTGTACTCCATTATGGATCTACCTCCTTTTTGTTATGATTTTATGCTGCCTATTTACTTTGTTCCTGTTTTAGGGAGTACATGCAACACTCCGTTTGTAGCTATTATTATTTCCTATATTTTCAAGTCTAATTGACCTATTTTGCTCAATAGTAAACATTAATATAATGTCTTTTATTTTCTTACCCAGTTGAATGTAATTTGGCCTTGTTTGGCTTTGTTTTACTTCCATTGAACCATTCATCCTTCTAATACATTTATGCAATGCTTTTCTTATGTGTTCCAGTCATCATTTTGCAATCTACTCAGTTTTTGTACTTTCCAGTTCATCTCCATGCCATTTTCCCTTCTTGATGTGCTCTTTGTTCATTTCTAACTGCAAATTATCTTATTTGAGCTTTCTATGTGATGCATATTTATCTCTATATTATGGTAGTCTATATGTCACGTCCCCACCCCTCATATCGATGATGGAGAGGACGCGACTAGGGTGTTGCTGCTGTCAAAATGGGCAATCTAGCCCCATGAACATAAACATAAAATGCATTGAAATTAAACATACACAGATGCATAATGTATTCTACAGCGGAAGCCAAAACATTCATTCAAGCATTCAACTTGTTCATAGAAATCCATAAAACAAATACGGTTACAGAAATAAAATACAAAAGAATACTTATCTTGAAAAGAAGTTGGCTTGCAACTAGCTACGTTGCTGCAACATTCCACCCAACCGTAGGCCAATGTGCTCGTCAATCTCTCAGCATCACTACCACCCCCAAGCTGAGCATGATTCCACAAGGCACTAGGGAACAACATGCTCACACATAGCCAAAACCATACGTTCATAGTCAAGCCAACACAATGTTGGGTTTCACGGATTGTTAAGGAACACAAGCCAATAACATGGAGGGGTCCTTAGGCTTACTCAGCCAAGCCAAACCATACATCAAACACATAGTCATCCAATCAACAGATGGTTCCTTGGACTTGCTTTTCCAAGCCATCATAAGGATGCACCCAATAGAAAAACACCATTGTTGAGTAAGGGCCAAACGTCCTGGGAACCTAAAACGTAAAAGGCAATTGGGAAAAAACACCCTGGGTGAACAATACAAATCCATATAATGTTCAATGTCTCTACTGAGGCAAAACGACCTCTACAAACCCTCAGATCATAGATCTGAATTCAGGAAATCATCCATGGCACTACGGGAGCAAAAACGACCTCCCCAAACCCATGGATCGTAAATCTCCTTAGGCCATTCACACAGCATCAACAAAACGGATTTCCCAGCTTGGAGAAAGTGAGAAAAAATGCAGAAAATTGTGAGGGAAGCTCCCAACTTTCCCACTGAGGCAAACTACCACCCCAAACCCCAAAATCCTGGCCCATTCCTTCCCATTTGCACAACAACACAAAAAAACAAATTCTAAGCATGGGAAAATGAAGAAAACGGCCCAAATCGTGAGGAAGACAAAAACGACCCCCAACCAACACTAAAATGTGAATCTCTCCTGCATATGCACTCGGCATTCCAAAAATGACTTCCCCAACCATGGAGGAACATGGGAAAACTGCAGAATCATGAAGGGAAGAGCTCAGCCCCCTTCCTGCTGCGTGAGAGAGCCCACGTGAGTGAGAATGGGTGAGGAAATGAGAGGCATGGGTGCATAATGGCTTGGACATGTCCTCCCAAGCTTTTACTTGTCCCACAAGTCAAAAACACACTTTCCAAAAATGGGTGACTTCCCAAATTCGAATTTGACCTCCATACTTTTCCCATCCCAAGGTAATAACTTCCTTTACCAACTTAGATTACTGGGCATAAAAGACAAAAAGGGTAGTTGACCATTAAAGGGGGTTTTCCCTCAGACATTGTCTTTCCCCCATTGGCCCAAGGGTTGATTATTCCCCCCTCCCTATTCCTTGTGAAATCATGCCCCTGTCTCTTTAACGTTGAGGAGCATAGCTAGTTGTGGTATTTTTATTAATTTGCATTTTACATGATGTCTCAAACATATTGTGCCTGGCTAGCACATAAACCATTGGCATTGATTTTAATCGCTGATACATAAGACACTAAATCCATGGTGGGGCCTTTGCCTTTAGCTCCACACCATGATTAAATGCAATATTTACATCATATGCAATTCAAAACCATGGGGTCAAAACCGAGGTGTTACACTATATTGATAATGCCAGTTCACCAACGTATATTTTCTTCCTTACCAGTCAATTTTCTTTGAAAAATGTTGTTATATCATATAGGTTACTTATAAATCATGCTGCAAGTTTTACCTAGTAAGCATAATTATTTGATCAGTGTACAGTTTCCATAGTTTTTTAATAATATGTTGTAACGTTGCTTCCATTTGTAGAGGCTAGATGGACAAAAGTATACAAGTAAGACCCAACAAACAAGAGTTCTCAGCAGTAAAAGAAGAGAAACAAGTTAATGTTGGGACTATACTTTCCTCATTTTGTCAGTGAATGTGAGACTGTAGATACCCAATATCATTCGAAGTTGGTAGTCATTGTCAATAATGAATGGGAGGTTTAAAATCTAGTGGATTGGTGGTTTGATAGTTGCTTTTGGTATGGCAGAATAGGTGCAAAACTTGACAACAATAAAGTTCAAGTATGGATGATAGCTCACTTCTTGTTGTGTAAGCTAACAACATCTTAATGAGAAAGGCATGCC
This sequence comes from Pseudotsuga menziesii, assembly GCA_001517045.1. Taxonomy (NCBI): domain Eukaryota; kingdom Viridiplantae; phylum Streptophyta; class Pinopsida; order Pinales; family Pinaceae; genus Pseudotsuga; species Pseudotsuga menziesii. Next base: position 301,208 of record LPNX010611146.1, on the reverse strand, counting down.
TTTGGCATAAAATTAATAGTATGGATGATGCATTGCACAGGTTATTGCTACTCACTATATATAAAGTCTGAGAAATCTGTTTAATTTTATCTTGACACCTCACCTGTGTCAAGATGCTTATTTCTTCAAGAGAGGCACACTTATCATTTGTTTACTTTCCATAATTAAATTGTTACAATATGACCATTGCTCCAACAGAAGATTGTAATAATGGTGACAAGTCTAACTAGTCATCAGCTTACATGTTTATTTTTATTGGCTGGCTTGTTTTTGTTTTTCCCCTTGTCATGATACCATATTAGATGGACCATAGAGTCATTATTTTCCAAAGGCAATACACGTGATATGTATTGGGAGTGAATTCAACATGCAATGATTTGATAATGTTATTTGTTTTGTCCCTTAGGCATTAGGGTGAATGCTTGTTTTCTTTTGAGTTTAAATGAAAGACTTCGTAAGTTATGTAGCCTCTTGCATGAGGTATGATTGCATAATATCAACAATGGGTGCCTTTTTTGCTGATATTTATGTTGTATTATAGACATTTGCATATTTTGTCACAAAAGTTGAAATATTGTATATAATAAGACATTGAATGATCAAGTCCCAGCAAGATAATAGGTAAATGTTTGTTTCCTTTTGAGTTAAATGATAGACTTGGTAAAGTTATGTAGGCTCTTGCATGAGATCTTACTGAATAGTATTGGTTAGGTGTGCCTTTGTTAACTAATCTTTGTGTTCTATTATAGACATTTGCATTTTGGTCATAGAAGTTGAAACTTGAAATATTGTATACAAATTATTATCTCATTGGGTCTTAGCCTTTATTGTCTTGTTTATGGAAATTGCCAAGGTTCATGTTTTTATTTATTTATTAAAGGTCAACCATGAAGTTTTGTTTTTCCTGTGTGACTAGGTTGGTGGTTTTGACAAGCTCACATTGGATAGTCTATATGAAGATGCAATGGTTCGGTCTGGTAAACTACATACAGTGGACAAGGGGCCTATGGAAGCAACCAATATGGGAACAATCCTTTCGAGTCTAACCCTATGATGTCATAAGGGTTATATCACCCATTTTCCATGTCCAACAATGTTCCACCACCTCCCAATGTTCATATGGAAGCCATGACCCAACAACAACATGCAATGGTGCTTCAACAACAACCACATCAGAGGGTGCCATTATCACCCACATTGATGGCAATGCCTCAATATGCAAACCCTTTTGGCGATCCATTTGAAAGAAATTATACTCATGGTGCCGGTGCCTTTACACAAAGTTCTCATCAGAATAACCCATTTGGAAACTCTGGCTTGCTGTAAACATAAAGCAAATTCAAGCAGTTATTTTACATTTATTGGTAGCTTGCATGCTAAAATTGTGCCATGTAGCCATCTGCTGTAATTTGTAAAAGATATAGTCCAATGATATGGTTGAGAGTGCGATTTCACAGGTCGGTGAGAGTGGTTTCTGGCACTAGGATATTGTGCCAGTTAGGTGGTTGAAACCTTCATAGATATTTGTGTTATAGAGCTTGATTATATTCACAAATTTTGGGACAACTAATTGTATACAGTACAATAGTAGGAATTCATGATTATTTTGTCATTGCATGTTCTCATTATACGTGGTCTGTAGCCTGCCATAATTCCATGTTTATTTCTATAGTTATGAATCATGATTCAACATTAGTTAGCATTCATACAAGGACCAAGTGATCCTTTGAATAAGTAAAATTGTTTATAGAAATTAAATGGTTGAAAATTGTTTGATCATCATAGTAATCTGGTTTGCTTTCCACACTTGGCAATAACATTATCTTAAAACAACACTTTTGTCATAGTTGTGGGTGTATAGATATTGAAACCGTGTAATTTTAAACAAACTATACAATATGGAAAATAGTAATTGTTCAAATATTCACAATCAGGTGGTTTAATTGACAATTAGTTGTAAAGGTTTTCCATGGTACCATTTATTGTCAGGTATTTTGCTTAAAGTTGTGGCTCATTATTGTTATGATGTTTTTGTTTATATATATATATATATATATATATATATATATATATATATATAGTTTTGGACAAGTTTTGTTTTATAATCAATCCAAATATTTTTTTGATACTCACAACCTCGTTCTGCATGCATACAATGCTTTGAATCTTGTTTTGCGATCACAACACTTGGCACTGTATAAAGCATTATGTGTTTTCATGATGGGATGGAGCTATGCCTTTCCACTAGTTAATGACAAGTCATATAAGTCATTCCCAACATCCGAAGCAATGGAAAACAATGAAGATCTAATTTTATGGCCACCGTTAGTTATTATTCACAATGCATGCACTAGTAAAATAAAGGATGGCCATTAAGAGGGTATTGGAAATCGAGAGATGGATGAACAACTTAAAGGTGTGCAAAGCAACTGAATCCTTTTCTTATTTGCTTTCCTTTTCCATTTCAATTTATGATAATTTATGATTCTTTAAATAGATTTTGCTTGTATACTAGACAACATAGTGTACGTGGAAGTTATCCAACAATATGAAGTCCTTTTATTGTATATATGCTCTAAATTGTCCCATCATTTAATATGTATATATGGTTCTAGAGTAGTTAGGTCCTTTGCCATATATTAAATGAACTTCAAATGGATATAAGAAATGAGGCTTCTATGATGCATTCTGCACTTCCTGTTTTTGTTCAACTTATGAGAAAGGTTGATAAATATGTTAAGCCCTATGCTGGCCTTATCATTGAGAGAACGAGATCCTCAACTTTTCAGCTCATATAAATCATGTTATATGTTTTTAAATATTTTTAGCATCATAGATATCAACAGACTGCTATTATTTATTTCATTATTGATCCTTACAAATGATGCCCGAAGTACTTGAATAAGCTTGGTACTTCTGCAAGTATTGTAGAGACTTCAAGGGTACTAGCTCAATGGAAGAGCACCTTCCTTACAGGAAGGAGATTGGTGGTTCGATTCCTCCATACCCTATATACAAAAACCAGTGAATATTTGCATATAAAATGATTAAATTAGTGACCAGAAAATGAGAGATAAGCGACCATACAAATGACCAAAATTCGCATATAAATGACCAAATGACAGTTTTTGGTGGCTAATTTTCGGTCCCTTATCACCAAACATATGACCAGATTAATGACCAAATATGAAACCTTGAATTAATGACTAGGCGACAAGCTATAAATGACCAAACTATATATGACCACATTTTTTGTCGCATGATAAGAGACCAAAAATTAGCCACCAGAGATCGCCAAATCAAAAGTGGTCATTTATAGGTGTATTTTGGGCATTTTATTGGTCACTTATCTCTTATTATGTACTATGGTAACATATCCCACATTACCCCAATTTGATCTCCATATATGATATATGACATGACGTATCCTGCTCTAACCCATAAGATCTTTTGACATGTTTTACAGTATGTTCAATCTGTAAATTTTATTTCATATATTTTGTTTAGATTTCATTCCCATAAGTTTTTATTAAATTTCATTGCCCCCCAACTCGAACATGAACACAAAGTAAAAGTAGGTAGGAACAACTTTGAAATTTGCCATATTTTAATATATCCGAATGAATTAATCATATTTTTTATCTTCTTACTAGGCATTAAAACAAGAATTCCTTCGCTAGCAATCCATTGTTGAAAAGGAAAAAAAGAAGAAGCAAAAGATTACAAACCCCAATTGGTCGATGTCAATAACCCTAAAGCCACTAGCGAGTGCATTGAAGTTCAGGAAGAAGATCCCCTGGTAATCCCCATAGCCATGAACCATCACCAAAGTCAGTGCATTGTTGTTATTGGAAAATTCATAAGTAACTGTGTTTATGAAGCACAACTCATTGCTTCAAGAACTATATAATTTTACCTTCCATCCATGAGACCTTCTATCGATATTGACCTACTCTTGCACGTAAGGAGTCCCACAAACAACTTAACCATTCAATTTGCATGAAATTCGAATGAGAAATTAGGAGTAAAAAGGAAAGAATTCAATTAATCAACATATGGACTTTTGTGTACTTGACAAGGAAAATGAGCCCACATTTGGGGCAATGGGGCAACGATTTCCTTTATGGAGGTGGGAATCCATCTAAGAGCAGGAGGGAAATGAAGGATAAACCACATTCTACTTCTGGTGGAGGCCTTTGGTGCTTTGACTTTATCTATTTATTCGACCATTCTGAACAATCGATTGGGCATTCAAGTGTTCATTAGCCAATAACGCAATGTCATTCGGGTCAGTTTGTTGGACTACTTGTCTTTGATGTATTTTTTTAGTTTTCCAAGAAGATGGAGCTTGGACTGCTTTACAATTTTCCTTTCTTCATTTACACCAATTGTAAATGATGTTGATAGAAGACACATGATTCAAAGGATCCCTTCTCATGTGCTAGACTTCAAAGAACCTTGTAAATTGTGAGATACTTGGCCAAAAATGTAAAAATCGTCCCATTTTATCACTACTACAACATTTGAAACATGAACTTTAAGCAATTTTCATTCAATTATCATATTTTATGAAATTTTCTTTATAAATTCAATATTTCATTGCTAATAAGTATCCAAATTATAATATAGATCAATTCATAATGACAAAACCTTTAAGTTCCTTTTTGCACTATGCATAGATCTCAGATCATGACATAAATGGAATCGTTGCTTGATTCTTATCATATTTGTGATCAAATCCATGTTTGTTATTTCAACATTTCAAGGCTAAAAATTTGTTTGTTATTTCAAAATTTCAACGTAAAAAAAATACCCAATTTCAGTGATATTTAGCTTATTAACTTACTATGACATATTCCTATTTCAGTTCTAGTAAGTACCCAAATTAAATATAATAAGTTTACTAAACATACCATCTGGATTTCTAAATAGATCTTGCTAAAGGAAAAATATATAGAATTATACTTGTGCACTAAGAACTTTAAGCAATTTTAATTCAATTATCAGATTTTATGAAATTTTCTTAAAAAAAATCAATATTTCAGTGCTAATAAGTATCCAAATCATAATATAGATCAATTCATAATGGCAAAACCTTTAAGTTCCTTTTTGCACTATGCATAGATCTCAGATCATGACATAAATGAAATAGTTGCTTGATTCTTATTATATTTGTGATCAAATCCATGTTTGTTATTTCAACATTTCAAGGCTAAAAATTTGTTTGCTATTTCAAAATTTCAACGTAAAAAAAATACCCAGTTTCAGTGATATTTAACTTATTAACTTACTATGACATATGCCTATTTTAGTTCTAGTAAGTACCCAAATTAAATAAAATAAGTTTACTAAACATACCATCTGGATTTCTAAATAGATCTTGGTAAAGGAAAAATATATAGAATTATACTTGTGCACTAACAGTTGTGCCTTGATAAATTGTACAGGACCATTTGAAGAAGCTACCCTTGGCCTAATAATCAATGTGAAAATTAGATACCAAATCTACCTCCAAAGACGTCCTTGGTTGAAACACTGATGACCTCCAAGCTAAATCCTTGTGGCTTGTAGGCTGTTGACCAGTCTTCAACATTTAACTTGACATTCAAATGTGCAAAAGTTCCTTGAAACTTATTCTTGCCCTTCTTTCCCGTCAACCCAGGTTCAGATCGTTAGTCGGCAACAAAATCCCAAGAGATCGACTCGATAGAGGAGGACCCCATCAGCAACACTTGCAATGTAGATGTAGTGTCACCCGAGATATCTTATTGGGAACTGCCAGCAATTATGTGGGGATATCTACTTGTGCAATACTTTATCAGATTACTCGACCGAAGCTGAGGATTATACTTGGTATTCCTTGTCTATTCATTCAAGATAACAATTTATTTACTAGTCGACACAGATTACAGTATTCAACATAAAATCCTTATTACAGATTCATTCAATAAGCGGTGCAACACCTACATACATGGGATTGTTCATAAACAAATATCGTGCGGCATATTCAGGTCTACTTATTCACAACATACATGCATTCGACATAAACACATTAATCAATGACACAAAGATACAACAATTAACGTGGAAACCTATCCGGGAAAAACCACAAAGGCACTCTTCATATGGCATGAGAAATATGTTAGGACCTTTTGTCTGCGCACTCAACTTGTAGACTCTTCTCTAGGTATTATTTACAACTCATATAGATTTCTCTCCTCTCATACTCTTAGGTTTTGGGACTATGTATTTCTTCTCTCCTTCACTCCTCTGTCAATTCGCACATAACCTGGATCGATCCTCTAGCTAAACAACTCTCCTCTTCTATTCTCTACCTATAGAGTGGATTAACCAACCAACTGACTACTTAACTAACAAAAAAATCGACAACCAACATCAACGGACATCAATCCCACACACAGCTTGGGATTTCCTTTTTATAAGCTTATACCTGTCTTAATCAACCGACTCTTTTCTGTTAGCTGACAGGTTGTCATTTCTATTCCCATACATTCAGTTACAACTGACAATAGGCACTATTCGCCCAAAAATACAATTATGCTTTATTACCAAAAGCATGCTTTATTTTAACTAACTCCTTACCCACGATCAGTCGAACTATCCTTTTCAGTTGTTCTACTCTTCTTTTGTCCTGGATTCTTTCATCACAAATACTCTCATCGCCGGTATTTCCGTAGTAGATGCTTCTTTCATCGCAGTTGCTTCTTACGACCAGAATCTTTATATTTCCAAACATAATTATGGCTGAATTCTGCTTAACTTTTCCTAAGGCCAACACTTATTTGTGGCCTAAAATGACTTAATAAAAAAAACCTAGTGGCCACATCATAACATTTTTTGAAGGTGTTCATTATAGTTGTTGTAGCATCTAATTCCATACTAATGCATTCATTATCAAAGTTACTCATTTGGAATTGCTTTTAGTCATTCGTTTTGTACTAGGGAAATTGATTCAGATCTCTGCCTTCCAAACACAAACTAGGTAACTAGAGGTGTCTTTCTATCATAATTTCATCCTACAATGGTTGAGTTAGGCTACAAGGGAGGCGCATCAACTCAGGGTGTGTCAAATAGTCCATATCTCGATAGGTTCTAGTACTTCTCATATCCAATGCTAGACGCAAAGTGAAGTCATGATGGATGACTTTAGTAAAGCCACATACACATACATATGTTGAATCTAGCTGATTGCTTAGCAGTCGTGGAAAATGTATAACAATCGTTGCATAAAGTGAACAATCTAGAGTAAAACCAATGCTCAACACTTGGTGAAAAAGTGGAGTGTTGAGTGATGATTTTAATACATGTAATAAGCCACATGTACATGTACATATTGTTAAATACTATAAAAATTGATATCTTGCACTATTTCTCTTGCAATCACTTTCAACATGTTGACTATGACTGGGTGAATGGAATTTGGAACAACTACAGTATGTTTATCATTGTGAATTGGTAAGTTGATATTTTTAGTGAATTGGATTCATATTTGTTGTGAATTGAACTCTCAAAACTAGATATCGACCTAGATTGATATGTTGAATAATTGTCCTAACAAACAAAATTGGATTGTAGATTGACTTATTCTTAGTCTATTTGGATTCTGGAAACTAACCCAAACAAAAATGGCAATATTTTATTTCAGAAGGAAAACAAATGATTCAACCTAGATAATCCTTGTTCATGATAGATTTTTGTTGACAGCGGCGAGAAAACTAGCTCAATAATCAACACAATAAATTTTGTCATCAAATAGTAGTTCTTTGATAGCCTTTAACAAATCAGTAACATTAGGGGACTTACCTTAAAAGAGAAATCCCTACATAATTGGTTCATTTCTTTGTCAACTTTCTGGTCTCCTCGTGCGTAAACCATTATCCTTTAATCCTATATCAAATAGCCAACACTCTTAAGGAATCAAAATCTAGTGTTTCAAGTGTGCAAATGAGTTTCATTCAAATACCTTACAAGGAACAACCAACATAGTACACCCAATCTCCACCCTCCAATGTATATTATGATTTAAGGGGAAAACATTATTCAATTAGGGTAGGTGCCGTGACCCATTGCTACATAAGAATGTTACATGGACATGTACTCTATAACAATAGATGGCCACAAGCCCTATCAATAGTACTGGGCCACTTTTTATAAGTGTGGCTCTTATACAGGAATCAAAGTGCAATTTCAATGACTATTACAATCATAACACTTAACGTATGATAGACGACTATTACAGATTATCTGGAACTCGTAACCATTGTCTGTATAAATGAAATTTTATATTAAATTGTAACTACAACAAGTAAAATTCATATTTTAATCTGAACCTGGAGTTTCCATTCAGAAAATGGTGCAACTATTTAGCCACAATAGTTAACCAATGGTACCAACACATATAAGCTAGAAACAATAGCAATTAGTTATTTTCTTTATAGAGAGCCAACATCCTATTTTAAATTCAATCAAACCTATAATGATGAAAGTGTGGAAGTCATTGTTTTCTTCATAGAAAGTTGAGTCAGGGTTTTATTATAGACAACAATCCTTTAAAAGAAAATAATGATGTTTATGTTATTGTGTACCATGAAGATATTTCCTTTATGTCTATAATTTTAGGAGCCAAACCCTACACAATATTTCCTCAGTTGATAGAAAAAGTTGCTGTTAAGCCAAGGAATTTTACTGACCCTAATCCTAACACAAGCATAGCTAACACTCCTATGTTGCACGGGGTGACAAATCACGTGAACCACAAAAAGGTTACAGTATAGAAATTGTCGGCTTTGTATAGTTGGGATGATGAAAACCCGATAGCGGATATTTTAGTGGTTGTGAATTACATTTTTTTTGTTGTAAGTTCAGAGTCTAATCTATTGATTCAAAATAATAGTATAGGAAAACATACTGAGCATGGCAACAATTTTTTGAACTGAATGTAGTAGAGTATAGTTTGAAGCCTGCCCCTCTCGGGAATTCAGGCTTTTACAGTCAAACTAATCCTCCCTATATAAGGGAAAACAAATCATACCAATACCAAAATAAGTAGTGTTGAAATAAAAAAGCCGAGTGTTTCCGCTGCAAATAACTATGAGTAGCAGACCCAAATTGACCATAAGAAAAATAAACAAAACCCTAGGAACCCAAGCTTAATGCTCAAAAGGATTATCCTCCTCAATGGGAACACCAAAGTCGAATCCAATCTTTGATTTTAGTCGACTTTCAGCTGGGGGGGTCAGAGGGTTGGCAGAATTATGGCCGCCATCCTTTCCAAGGCTCTTGGAATCGTTGCTTGTGTCCTCTTCGTTGATCGAATCACTGGTGTTGGAGGGATTCCTCTTGACCGAGAGTGGTTATGTTTTCCTATATTCCGAAGCTATAGTGACGACTTCTTTTTCCCGATGAGTCCCCGCCATGGTCCTTGGAGGGGGAGGTGGCAACTGCTTAGTGTCCATGGGAGCCGCAGGAGGAATCGAGGAGGGAGCAAAAGGATCATTTTGAGTACCAATGAGACCAAGGATAAGCCTGTCCAGGAGGTTCTTTACCACCCAAAAGTTACGTCTACGCATAACCGTCTTGTTCATCGTGGATTGGGAGTCGAGGAGCTCACCCTCCCGGATCGTCCACAAGCTGATGCAGGTGGTCTAGGATTTCAACGTAGTAGAGTTCAGTATTTACCAGAGCAGAGAGACTTCTAGCCCACTCATTGGCGTTTCCACGTCCACCGCGCCCACGTTGTGGTGTAGGTCGCAGTCTGTGAGACATTTCCAGGTGAACCAGAAGCACAGTGTGGTGCAGGCGCTGGAAGATGGTTGAGAGAGCAAGGGCGAGAGGATGGAAACTAGCACACCCAACAGTCACTAGGAGCTCGGTAGAGCTGGAGGGTTTTACAAAATTGCACAGGGAGGAAGAAACGATGTGAAGAGTGTTGAACAAACTGTTTTTTTTAAGATTTCACGGATTGTAAGGCGAAATTAAATTCGCTCAACTCGCCATTAATCTATAGAGGAGATCACAATATAGAGTGACAAGGGGAATGTCACCTCGCATCCAAATCCTTGAATGACCACGCAGATCGAGAAATGGGAAGGCCTGCGTCATTATGAACGTAATGATGATCATTCTGAGGAGTGGCGTCGAGGAACATCTATGCATTCTGACTGCTGCTCCCACTCCTCCTCTGAGCCAAGTAGGCACCTGTATCTGGGTTGAATTAAAACCTTGAAGAAGCCTCTTCTTCACTATAACTTATGGTTGTAATGGAGTTGGTGGAGAGTTTTGACCCCTCTGATGCATATGAAGTAATTGAGAATTCTCAACCTGATAAGAGTAATGAAGGAAGTTGCTTTATGTTGCTTGAATGCTTGGGTTTTGAAGATTTACACGTGGCAAGTGCAAAAGGACACACACCAACTGCTCCTCCTGATCCAGAATGGGAGGAAGAGGATGCGTATTTGAAACATCAAAATGAAGCATTACAGATGCTCAGGTTTTATGTTTTGGTCAGTTTAGTTTGCATAAGGTCCACTTAATTTTTTAGGATGATCATCTCTAACCATTGGGAAGTCATTACTAGATGTTATCTTTCCTTATTTTTTAGCAGGGTTGTAGAACGACATTCAAGGGAAGTTGAAAAGGCATACTTGCGAGGTGATCACAGCACAACTAGGAGTATGTCACTTAAATAAAAAGAAAAACATTTGGTTGCAAATAAACTAAATGTTAAAGCAACTACAAAAATTCTTCAAATTATAAATGAAAAACATAATGACACTTTAGATCTACATGGGCTTCGTGCATCCGAAGTTGTGCAAGCATTAGAATTCATATTATAAATGATTGAATACAATACTTATGCCCTTTCTGGTATAGGAACAAACCAGAAAGGCAGTTTCCATATAGAGCAACAATCTTCATGATTATTAATCTTGCAAACATTGTCCATCTGAACTTCAAGTCATAACTGGTAAGAAGTTACTTCATAGTCTTGGTCTTATATTATAAGTTGGTTGTTTTAAAAATTTGCAATATTTCTCGCAAGAGAAAATATAGAGCAATTTGGATAATGTCCTTATAATGGGTATATGCAAGGAAAAACAATTATATTAATGAAAATGTGATTCCTTGTTATATCTGTTGTCCAATATGATGTGTCTTCATCTAATCTAGTAGTAGGTGTTTGATTATATATGGCTATCAGATTCCTATGTCAAGAAAAAGACAATTTCAAAGAATATACGTTTTGTTGTTTTCTACTCTATTTGTTAAATGGAGATCATCTTTGTATGAAAAGCTCATCTCTTGGTTTCTTTTTGTCCCTGTAACACTCCAGCACCATGATAAAAACCATTGTGGAAAATCACCAGGCAGGACCATATTTAGCTTTTACCTACATAACCAGTTTCCACAACTATGTAGTTTGGATGTTCCATGATCTTAGTTTGGACCCAAATAACATAGCTATGGTTAGTTATATCAATGCCATTGGGTTGGTCTACATTTAATGTACTTTGTAAACCATTACACCCACTATCCTAAGAAGGAGAAGGTGACTTCGACCATAAAACTTGTTATTCTATGTTGATTGATCAGGAAAACATACACGAATTTATGTGATATTGTAACAAACTACAATATTAATAACGGGATATTGAATTTCTCATTGTACAACGTCGTGTTGTGAAGATGAAAAATACATCCTTGGCAACGTTGGGTATAATAATTGCTTGTACAATTTATCTTTTCCCTAAAGATCAAAGAGCTACAACAATTGATGGGTATGCAAGGTTCATACCATTTTGATATATGCAACTCTATTATCTATGCGACTTTGTTCATACCATACTTTCTCCTTCATCGTCGATCTATCTTTCAAAATTTCTTTGATCATGATCCTAACATATTAAATGGGAGAAATACAACCTACTTACAACCTTCGTAACCTTGACAAATAATAAATTAACTTAAACCACACCATTGGAAATCTATTGAACTAAATGTAATAATATTTTGCACCTAGATTCATTCATGGACTCAACTCATTTGCAAGGGGGAAGATAGCCCAAAGAGCCCATTTGATCTTGTACCTTGTAAGATCCGTGCTTTTACTAGCCATGGGGTACTCCCCAGTGCGACATCAAAATGTTCCTAGAGCTTAACTAAGTTAATCGATAATGGGGAGGAAGCCAAAATTGATTCAATATATGCTTCGTCTGGTATAAGAAACAATGTATCTAACCATCATACTACACCAAAAGACCATTACTTTCTATGAGGTACTTGGGGACAAGATCGATAATTTTGGTGAATTATAATTTGATAAATAAAATGATCTAGTATTGTTCATTGTTCTCTACAGTGTTATTTTGAAAGTGAAGTAATTTATTTCTTTTTAACCTCTTGATAAACACCCAAGTGGACATATGAATATGAACTCTAGGCGTGTCCTATTACACAAGTAGCTAAGGGGCATTATTTGCCCTTGACATTTAGTACTATGTTTTTTTTTCCCAAGAAAAAAAGCGTAATTTCATTAATCTTTCGAGATCAAAATTACATTCTGTATATTCACTTGTCGTGAATTTGCTAAGTCAAAACCAAAAAACTGTAATAAGACTATAAAAGTCTCCAGCCACAACTATTCGAATGGATCAGCAGGTCCATAAACAGTGTTCTTAAGAAGTACATAATGACGCTGTAAAATAAACATATACAGTTTATACTGCAAAAAACCTAGCAGTACCAAAAAAATATTATAAAACCTGTTAATTGCTCAGATATCTTCTATAAATGTTCTATGATAAAATCCCTGAAGTCTATCATCATTAAATTCTTTCACTGTCCATGAACCCTCTGTCAGCCCGAGCCCTTCCTTAGAGGCCTTATCCGCTAGTTGATTATTGTCCCTGTAGACATGCCGGCAAGAAAACGTATCAAGACGTCGGAGAAGAAGTCTGATTGAGTGAAGTATGTGAGCAAGTCTCAACTGTCTGCACTCTTGGTTCTGATTTATCCAATTGATAACATTTAAAGAATCTCCCATGAAGTTCAAAATTTTACAACCTTTTTCTAAAGTAAAAATCAGCAGAAATTTAAGGCTCAAGAGCTTCGAGAAGTTATTTGTGCCCCCCCCCCAAGTCCCATGGAAAGAACAAAATAATGAGACTCTGAAAGATACAGTACAACACCTCCTCCACAAATATCGTTTTGAGATGCCCCATCGAAGAAAGCCCACGGGGAAGATCTATCAATTTCCACATCTAATCTCCTCCGCTCTCTATCCACCTTAATATACTCCGGGTAGGATTTATAAAACCCCACTGACAATGCTCCAATTATAGCCGGAGTGTTAGCAACGTCCTCGAAAATGGCCTTATTGCGAGCCAGCCAAAGCCCCCAATTGACCAGCAGTGGTAATATCTTATGTTTCTTTAATGTTCTACTTCTCCACCATGAATCCCACGCAATTGCCAGTGATGCCCCTTCCCATTGACAGTGGAACCCAACCAGTAGAGAGACTTCCCTCCAAACTGCCTTCGTGAAGGAACATAAGAGAAATAAATGACATGTGGATTCCAGCTCCCTTTTGCAAAGCACACACCAGCCAGGTCCCTGGAAAGACCGCTTCTGAAGCACATCCCACGTAGGAACCTTATTGTTGAGGACGCACCACATAAACAATTTAGTTTTTTGTGGACACTTCAACTTCCACAACGGCCTCCACCACCAGACAACATCCCTTTGAACCCCTGCTTCACTAAGGCACAAATAACCAGCCTTTGGTGTATACACTCCTTCCGGATCGGCCTCCCACACCAGGGTGTCTTCTTGTTCAGTAAGGAGAATATGTGCCTGCACCAGCTCCCTTAAATACCGTTCCAAAAAACCAGTCTCCCTAACCCCCAATCCCAAAGTGGTAGCCCTTTTCCAAAACTGATTCCACGGTTCAGCAGGCCTAGGATCAGCTAGTTGATTCAAAGTAGTGAGCCCAATCTGTCTTAAGGCCTCAACCACATCTGCTGGAAGAACATGTTGATGTGTATAGCCCACCCAAGGATCCGTGCCTATTAGAACATTTTGCCCATTTCCAATGTCCCAAGCAAGATTGCTTTCAATTAAGTGGAAAGATTTAACAATCGCCTTCCAAATCACAGAGCCCCCTGTATGATATTTCCTGGGATCTCTAATCCACTCTGCAAGAGTCACACCATTAAGATATTTATGTTTGATCACACGAGTCCACAGACTACAGGTTTTAAGCAACCTCCAACCTCCCTTAGCTGCCAGAGCTGTTGAGAAAAGGAAGATGTCCTTAAGACCCCACCCTCCAATACCTTTAGGGGCCGCAATCCTTCTCCAGTTCACCCAAGGAGTAACCAATTCATCCTTTTTGCCGCTCCAGAGAAATCTGAAACAAACCCTCCGAATCCTCTCTAGAATCCCTTTAGGAATCCAAGATATAGACATCCAATACACCGGGATAGCCTCTAAAACTGCTTTGACTAAGACTAGTTTGCCTGCTCTAGAAAGCCACTTATGGCTCCAAATCTTTAATCTCTTCTCTACTTTCCCAACCAACCACATCCAATCCTGTTTCCTATATAAATTTGCTTTCAGAGTAAACCCAAGATACTTTAGCCCATCGTCCAAGCCAGCTGAATTGATAGGGAAAAGTCTCCTTAGTTCAGCCTCCTCTTCAGGTCTTAGTAAGTGAGTGGTCAAAGAAGATTTACCAAAATTAATCTCCATTCCAGTAGCCTTGGTGAAAAGTTCCAGGATATCCTGAAGGACTCTAGTGTCACCTCTGGATCCCGAGCAAAAGATCAAAACATCATCCACAAAAAGGAGATGGGTGACATTTAGCATTGGGGCAATCTGAATCCCAGAAAAACGACCATCAACTTTAGCTGCTCTTAGTGCCCTGCTAAGTCCCTCCGCAACTAGAAGAAAGAGGAGCGGAGACAGAGGACAGCCTTGTCTCAGCCCTCGCTCAGCGTGAAAGAAAGGGGAGGCCGCTCCATTAATCAGAACAACAAAGGAAACAGTAGTTAAACATGACATAATCCATCTGATAAAATTGATGCAAAAACCTAGATGGGTAAAAAGCATCCTCAAATAGAGCCAACTAAATTTATCATAAGCCTTTGAGAGATCGATTTTGAGAATGGCTCCTTTAAGCCTCTTGGTTTTTATACTGTGAAGTCCTTCCTGTGCCACCCCAATTGCTTCGTGAATCTGACGTCCTTCTAAAAAACCAAACTGCTCATCTGAAATATGTACTGAGAGGATGACCTTCAATCTTTGAGCAATTACCTTAGAAATAATCTTATAGACACAATTGCACAAGGAAATGGGTCTAAAATCATTTAGGGTAAGGGGGTTATCCGACTTTGGGATGAGTGCAATAAAAGTAGAGTTGAAACAAGCCGGAATCCATCCAGACGATCTTGAATCTTCAATTACCAGAAGTAGTTCTTTCCCCAGAATATCAAAAATATCCAGGAAGAAATCAATCGTCCAGCCATCTGGTCTAGGGCTTTTGTCTTTCTGGAAGCTGCCCATAACCTTTTTAAGTTCTTCTTCCGTCACTTCCTTCATAAGAGCCCTATTACCCTCCTCATCCACGAAGCGTGGGAACAAAAGAGCCAATCTAATGACCTCTTCAAGTGTGGCCTGAGGTGGAGCTTTAAACAACTGTTGAAAGTGATTCACCCCACAACGAGCTTTTTCGTCAAAGGATACATGGGAAGTGCCCTCCTCATCCTGCAAACTCCAAATGGTATTGACCACCTTCCTGCCTCTGGCATAAGCATGAAAATTTTTTGTGTTGTCGTCCCCACATTCAAGCCAAATAGCTCTGCTTTTGAGCCTCCACGCTTCCTCTTTTTCCAAGAGTAGTGTGAAACGTCTTCCCTCCAACCGAGACAGAGCTTCCTTCGAGTCATGAGAAGAAAAACCACCACCTTCACCTTCGTAAATCCCCAACAAATCTTCCTCCACCTGTTTCAGTTCAGCATCATCTCTCCTTCTCTTTTCAGCAGCCCAATCCTTAATCAAGACTTTTAATCTTTTGATATTATCTGCAAACTGCAAAGCAGCCGAACGAGCATTTTCCCCTACAATAGAATTCCTATGAGAGAGGAAAAGGTTTTTGAAGGACTCGTCCTGAAGCCAGATTTTATTGAATTTTAATGGGCTAGGTGGATTGATAGGCCCCTTTTTTATTTCAAAGAAGATCGGAAAATGATCAGAGTGTCCCCCACTGCCCACCCATTGTCTAACAAGAAAACATCTATCCACCAACTGTTTCGCTGCCAGGAAGCGGTCAATATGTTTAGCCACTCTTGCCGCTCCACTACGATTATTTCTCCAGGTTGGCCGAAGCTTAACTGGTTCAATATCCAACAACCCTTTCTCCACCAATTTCTGAACAAAATAGCCTGTCAGAGAATCGACCCGGGCACTAGGACCCCAAACTTCATTATGTCCCAGTGAAAAGTTAAGGTCCCCACCCATAACTAGCGAATCTCCAGTCACCAGAGGATGATTAAGCAGAGCGTTCTAGAATGGGACTCTATTCAGATAAGGCCCATAAACATTAATCACAGATAATTTGAACCCCAACTCTTCACAATGAAACTCTGCTCCCAGCACCGAATGCATCCCCCATGCATTTACCAGCTTCACACAGCAC
The DNA here is from genome assembly GCA_001517045.1 of Pseudotsuga menziesii. Taxonomy (NCBI): domain Eukaryota; kingdom Viridiplantae; phylum Streptophyta; class Pinopsida; order Pinales; family Pinaceae; genus Pseudotsuga; species Pseudotsuga menziesii. The sequence goes on along the minus strand of LPNX010611146.1, from coordinate 284,494 downwards.
TTCCTCCAGCCCACTGCCAGGCCCCCAGATCGACCATTTGCATCAAGAGTCAAAAAGGACCAACCAGGTAACCAATTTTCCAACCTCTCCAAAATCACGTCTCCTACACCTAAAGTCTCTTGTAGTAAAATCACGTCAGGGTGTTCAAGAGTAAGCAACCTAATGAAGGCTGATTTCTTCACAGGCCCAGCCAGCCCACGACAATTGAAGGACATGATTTTCATTTACGACCTCTTTTCTTGGCCTTCTTCGCTCTAAGGGCCGATTCAATCGAATGCTGTTTTCCTTCTAAAAGATCCTCCGTAGCTCTAGACTGAGCCTTAGAAAGATTAGTTTTTCTTCCCCTACCCCGCCGCACCGACAAAGGAACTTTGGCCAGACTCGAGGTCGATTTTGTTCTGGACCTTAGAAAATAGGTCGAATCAGAGGATTCTGAATGAGAAGGGCAAGACACCTGAATAGGGAAATCAGGGTCAGGATCCAAGTTAACGCTGGATGGCTCTTCTTTAGCAAAGAAGAGGCCGGGGACGTTAGCAGAAGAGTCCGCAACAGGGGTAGAAAGCTTATCAGGTTCAACTTCAACAGGGAAGGGAGGAGGCACGAGGAGAGGCATAAAAGAGCTCGAACGACCCGACAGGGAAAGATTTCTCAAGCCTTCAATCCAGTCAAAACCTAAGAAAGAAACATTATTCAAGAATAGATTTATATTTGGAGACAAAGAAAAAGTGGGAAAACCCGAGCAGGAAGGACCCTTAGAGTGGAAATCCGGTACTTGGGCCAGTACAATTGGATCTGAAAAAACTACAGCCCTCCCTTCACTTTCAATGTTGAGATCTTCACCTACCAGAGCAATAACCTATTCATCCACGGAGATAGGAGCTGATCCTTGAGACGCCACTATATTCACAGGCAAATCCACACCCGAACAGGGAGGATCCTTAGAGAGGAAATCCAGTACTTGGACCTGTTCAATTGATACTGAAGGGACTGCGACCCTCTCGACACTTTCAAGATTAAGATCTACGCCCGCCAAGGCAATGTCCTGATCATCCACAAAAATAGGAGCTAAACCTTGAGTCGCCTCGATCTTCACCGACTGTTCCACGCTTGTAGCCACAGCACCTTTCTTCCTGAGACCAAAATAAGAGTGTTTTGGTAATTTACAGTCCGATGCCGGATGCCCATAAGCGTGGCATCGCCTACACCGGAAAGGGACGTTCTCATAATCCAAAATTTGAGGAATGATCACCGGCCCCCAGTCCAGATTAATGGATTCAGCTAAACCTTCCCTTAGATTGATATTCACCAAGATGCATGCTACCTTCTTCTCATGGGTATCCAAGAAAGATAAATCTGCCTCCAAGAAAGTACCCAGGATATTGCCAATCCTCCAGAAGTGATATATATCCCAGAAGTGAAGAGGGAGCGCTGGCATTCTTACCCAAATAGGGATCTCATCAACCCTTTCTTTAATGGCATTGAACAACGGATTCCATGATTTCAGAAGGACAGGGGAGTTATTAATATGCCAACTTTTGCTCTGAATCCAGATGAGATCCTCCTCCTTTGCTAGGTTGACCGCGAACCATCCCCTGTTCAGCGCCTCCACTACTGGAATATAACCTAACTTTTCCCCCCAGGAAACCCTAGCCCAGTCCTGCACCGTCTGCTTAGCAAAATTCCGCCCCAATACGCGACCCACCAGCGTGCATTTCGCCATCTGCAAGACGCTGTCCCACGCTAAGTCTTCCCCTACAGCATAATTCCGGAGCTTTTTCGTTTTAATCCAGTTTCTTCGTCGACGCTTTGATGAGCCACCTTCACCGACTTTCCGGCCAGCTGAATCCGCCAAAACACCTCGGTTTTCAACAGGGAGAACCCCACGTGGGGATCCAAACCCTCGATGTTCTGCTAAACCCAAAGGAGACCTCCAATCTTCCACTGGCAAGAAACCTCCACGACCATCGCCCGTCTGGGACAGACCAGCCCAACCAACCGAGCCCACCTGAACAGAACCCTCTATGAGACCGAGACCCTCCTGAAGAACTGGAAACAGAGACCCGCCATAACAGAGAAACGCATCAAGAACTCGCCCCCCCGGACTATCCAGCAAACCATGAGAAGGGTTAGGCAAAAAATCCGCCTGAGAACCAACAGAATATGGAGCAACCGGCGAATTGAGAAAAATCGATGGCGAGAAAGCCTCCTCCAAGTGCAACGGCCCCAAATTAGTGGAGACATGAGCTGCCGGTCCCAGCCTAGGGAGGTCCACCTGCTGCAAAAGCCCTCCACCTGGCACCCCCCAGATGTCAGAGCTTTCCAGCCTGTCACTGGAATAATCCACCGCTTCAAGATCCTCCATTGTAGCCAGAGAAGTTAACCGTTAACAGTCTCAAACCCTTCAAAACCTCAAACTGCAGCAAACCCTAAACTTGCCCCCAACTCAAACGAAAAACAATGCCGTGAACAGCACACCATCTAACAAAAAAGCTAATTAGCTACCAGAACGGTCAGGCCCCTAGCCAAAGCTAGAAGACCTGTACTACGAACTTCCATCAGACAGGGCTGTGCCATCGTCCGTCATATACTTTTCTCCTATATAACAAGCTTCTGATTGAATCTGTCGATTTGCTATCTATTCTATGAAGGGAACCTCCGACATTTAGTACTATGTTAATAAACATTGTTTACATAGAAAATTCATTGGTTAATATAGACTTGCATCCAATGCATATAACACTAAGCCAATCGATTAAATAATCTTAGAAAACACAAAAGTTCAACTAT